>JAAKFY010000117.1:470747-480747 GCA_011823955.1 Dissostichus mawsoni
CATTTCACAAAACACCACAGCATTTCAGAAAACACAACAGCATTTCACAAAACGCCGCAGCATTTCACAAAACGCCGCAGCATTTCAGAAAACACCACAGCATTTCACATTGGATGGAAAGGGTATTCCTTTAGGGAGAACACTTCTTGTTTGTGATTGGACAGAGCCAGCCAGAGAAGCACTGCTGTGATTGGTTGTTTTTGCTGCCAGTCAAGAAATGACGCTTCATGATTGGTCACCACCCGACAGCGCAACATGTCGCAACACATCAGCCGTTAGCTGTTAGCACACACTCAGAGCTCACAGCTCCTCATATCTGTTCAGAAACTGGACAAAAGTTAAACAAGTACAAAACACAGACTGTCTGTGTCATGGTGAATACAGTCGCCGCTTTATTTACGTCTGTATGACGTTGTTGTGAGTGTGGACGGAGCAGCTACAGGTTAGTTTAGCCTGATCGATCCGATTCCGATAGGATTTACATGGAGATACGCCCCGCCCCTCTCCAGCGCGTCTTGTTTGAATGACACAGCTGACAGCCCGGTGAAACTCGAGCGATTAGAGCGATGCGGAAAAAACCATGAATTAATGCTTTATTAATTCATTGTTTTAAGGGACTTATCTCCATGTAAATACTACGGTAGACTACCAATATTCGCATCGCTCTAATCGCTCGAGTTCAACCGCGGCTGTCAGCTGTGACAGCCGCTCCTGCTCTGCTTGTTATTCAAACAAGACGCGCTGGAGAGGGGCGGGGCGTATCTCCATGTAAATCCTATGGGAGATACCAATTACAACAAAATGAACATATGTGACCGTGATTTAATGTAATACACGTTTCAAAGTGATGCCGAAGTAACAACATACTGATACCGGTTAGTAAAAACCATTAATTAATGCTTTGACAAGTGTGCAGACAAGACGGCAGGCGAAAAGCTTTTAAAATGTGTGTTTTCTGAATGGAATCGGATCGATCAGGCTAAACTAACCTGTAGCCGAGGGGCGCGGGAAGGGGGGTGCTGAGGGCGCTGCAGCACCCCCTAGCGGCAGGCAGGCGGTGCGGAGCTCCCTGTCAGGAAATGTATTTTATTTTATTTTATATATATATGTATTTAATTTCATTGTGCCTGAGATTATATGTTTATTATATTTATTATTCAAATGATAATTTAAAACGATATAATAAATAATTTTGCTTCAGGGAAGAAAAATAAAAAAGATGTCGAAAAAAGTTTTTTGTTAGTTTTTAGTCGGTTACTTTTAATGTGACGCACAACAACACAAGTCACTGACACGGCGCAAAAACGTATCTCGGAATTCTTTCTCTCTAAAAACGCTAAATCTGCAAAATCATGTGCATAATCTGTATACTGGTCAATATCATGTTTGTGGTATTTTAATTATTATTTATGGTTATTGCAGCTGCAGCCGTGCATAATCTGTGTAATATGCAGTGGAGGCGCCAGGGTATGGCTGGGGTAGGCTACAGCCATACCAAGAAATGGCTTAGCCCCACCTAGCCCCACCATGAAAAA
This sequence comes from Dissostichus mawsoni, assembly GCA_011823955.1. Classification (NCBI taxonomy): domain Eukaryota; kingdom Metazoa; phylum Chordata; class Actinopteri; order Perciformes; family Nototheniidae; genus Dissostichus; species Dissostichus mawsoni. The sequence continues at coordinate 472,283 of JAAKFY010000117.1, forward strand.
TGATGTTAAAGTAAGCAAAATAAAGTCCGCCAACTCGCGCGGAGTAAATTGCACAGACAGCAGTTAGTAAGATTGATTTCAGTAGCCACTTGTCTGGAAATACCGAAGACTAGAAACGGTTTTGAAAACTTTTGTCACGTATGATCGTCCTCTCAATAAAACATCTTTGATAATGTCTTCTGGCCAATCAGAATCACGATAACGGCGTGGTGTTGTTGCAGGAAGCCCCGACGGAGAATACTTTTGCGGTAGTACATCTCTATATACATCGATACAACATTACGTGTTGATAGAAATCAACACGTAATGAAATAAGACCCCACGGTTTGATGATTGATAGGTGTGTGGGCTGTCTTTCTTCATTTCACACACAGAACAATGGGGGCTATCCACCTTATCCACAATGTAAAGTAATCACACAGCCTCTTCCCTCTTCTCTCTGTGAGGAGCAGCAGGTTCAGCTTCCAGAACAAAGTAACAAAAAACTAAAATGGCATTCATTTTTTTTAATGTGTAATAGATTTATTTATTTTTCTTCTCAAGAGAGTACCAGAATGTGTATTTTATGTTAGTATTTCAAAAAATCTCCTGGGGGAGAATCCCCCCCCCCCTGCAGGGGTTGGTTTTCAGCATGTCAACTCTTTCACCTGCGGGGAAATTGCAGGATTGGCTCCAGGTCGCCCTTTTTATTTACTACAAGACAAATGTGCCGTTTTATTTCATACAGTTCAATTTGGATTGAGACAGGGAAATAATAAACCTCACGCGTGGCGTTTCACTGATACTGAAATACTGACTTGAGCCCCACCACTGTATGGGTTAGCCCTACCATAGATTACCCAACACAAAGACTCTGGAGCCGCCACTGGTAATATGTAGCCAATAAATTCCACATTGTTGGTAAAATAATATTTTACATCTTTGTAGTGTGTGTGCGAGTGCATTTGTGCGTGCTCTGTGCCTGTAATAGTGTTCACTGGAGTCCATTGTTATGCTGTGTGTGTGTGGTTTTGCCACCCCCCCCCCCCCCGTTGGTGCGTAATTAGCACATCGGACAGCAGCTCTGCACCCCACCCAAATTACCTTCCCGCGCCTCTGCCTGTAGCTGCTCCGTCCACACTCACAACAACGCCATACAGACATAAATAAAGCAGCGACTGTATTCGCCATGACACAGACAGTCTGTGTTTTGTACATGTTTAACTTTTGTCCAGTTTCTGAACAGATATGAGGAGCTGTGAGCTCTGAGTGTGTGCTAACAGCTAACGGCTGATGTGTTGGGACATGTTGCGCTGTGGGTGCTGACCAATCACGAAGCGTCATTTCTTGACTGGCAGCAAAAACAACCAATCACAGCAGTGCTTCTCTGGCTGGCTCTGTCCAATCACAAACAAGAAGTGTTCTCCCTAAAGGAATACCCTTTCCATCCAATGTGAAATGCTGCGGCGTTTTGTGAAATGCTGCGGCGTTTTGTGAAATGCTGCGGTGTTTCTGAAATGCTGCGGCGTTTTGTGAAATGCTGCGGTTGTTGAAATGCTGCGGCGTTTTGTGAAATGCTGCGGCGTTTTGTGAAATGCTGCGGCGTTTTGTGAAATGCTGCGGCGTTTTGTGAAATGCTGCGGCGTTTTGTGAAATGCTGAGGTGTTTTGCACTTCAGGGCCACCGTATCATTTGGTCTAAAGTGAAAGTAAATAATAAATAATTAAAAACAGAATAAATCCCGGCTTTAAACTCGGAAACCTCTGAGGGAGAAAAGATACTCGCGATAAAGTGGGTTTAAAGAATCCCAGAGTGCAATAATCAGAGTAAATGAAACTTACGGGGTTTACTGGTTTCTGCCATTCCTCCAGCGTCAACTCCTTTCTGTCAAGAGGAAACTCTGCACAACTACATCCGGTCTACACAATAAAACTCACCGGGGCAGAGCCTGCGAAACAACAAACAGTAAGAAACCTGTGGTCTGCTCTCTGAAGCCAGTTCAACAGACCCTGATCTCTCTGAGTTATCTGGCTTACCTGACCCAAAACAAACGAGCTCTCGCTAAGCGGTCCTACGACGCTGGTTATCAACTCGGTAACTCAAGCCAGGGTTTCTCTGTCCGGCTGAGTGCGCGTTCACATGAAAGGGGCGGGGCTAGCAACATTTGACCAATCACAAACATGGAGAAGCGCACTGACAGCGCAGCGTCATACTTCCTGAGTGAAAAGTGAACTTTTGTAGCGTCCGAGGTGTTAGGACGCCGCTGTGTGGACGGGCCGTGGGCTTCAAAGATAATTCTGTATCACAAAAACTGAGGAACTTTGTACTTGTGGAGCGTCACAAACAGCGCCTCCGTTTATTAGATGTTTCCACTCTCTCTTTCCACACCTTCAGGACAGACTGCGCATGCTCAAAACACATGAACTCTCACCCCAATGTTTACACTATCACGTTAGACAAATATGAAGACGTTAAACTTGAAACATCCATGACTCAAACACTTGATCCAGGATCAAAGCCACATAGCTGCACCTGCAGGTGAATACAGCTGGTAACAGAACAAGTGTTTGAATGCGTCCATTAACAGGTTTATGATATCACTGCCCCGTCTAAGACACGATCTGACTTTCATTACATTTGACTCGAGTGTTTCCTCAACTTAATGTGTTGCTTAAAATAATCCTTCTGCATACAGTATGTGACACTGTGAGTGTTGCACGGCCAGATCCGGCTCAGCTGAGTCAGATAAGGAGATATATGATACATTATGATGTGATGATGTGATATGAATGATAAGTGCGAAGTTGTGTATATTTACCTTTATATACAGTCTATGATATTTACAGACTGTCTCACAAACTAAGAGGCTTATAAACATCAGGTTTAAAACTAAAAGAGGTTTACAAAAAGAAACACCATTAAAGATGTTTTGAGTTTTATGTTGGTTATAATTTGTCTTTGTTGTGAAAGAGGGGGGGGGGGGGGATATCTCCAGAACATATCTAGAGTTGAGGAGGAGATTCATTAAGCTGTATTTAAGTATTACAGAAGTACTGGATTGATGGAGAGTATGTATTACCAGGGTGTCTGTTCACCACTCCGCACAGCAGGGGCGCTGATGATCCAATTAAACAAAGAGAAGGAGTATCAATTAAAGTATTAATAGTAAAGTAATTAAGTACATTACTAAAGTACTGTACTTAATTTAGAGCTGCTTCTACTTTACTTGAGTATTTCCATGTTCTGCTACTGTGTACTTCTACTCCACTGCAGTTCAGAGGTACATGGTGTACTTCTACTCCACTGCAGTTCAGAGGTACATGGTGTACTTCTACTCCACTACAGTTCAGAGGTACATGGTGTACTTCTACTCCTCTACAGTTCAGAGGTACATGGTGTACTTCATACTCTACAGTTAAGATACATGGTGTACTTCTACTCCACTACAGTCAGAGGTACATGGTGTACTTCTACTCCTCTACAGTTCAGGGTACATGGTGTACTTCTACTCCCTACAGTTCAGAGGTACATGGTGTACTTCTACTCCACTGCAGTTCAGAGGTACATGGTACTTATACTCCTCTACAGTTCAGAGGTACATGGTGTACTTCTACTCCTCTACAGTTCAGAGGTACATGGTGTACTTCTACTCCACTGCAGTTCAGAGGTACATGGTGTACTTCTACTCCACTACAGTTCAGAGGTACATGGTGTACTTTACTCCACTACAGTTCAGAGGTACATGGTGTACTTCTACTCCACTACAGTTCAGAGGTACATGGTGTACTTCTACTCCACTACAGTTCAGAGGTACATGGTGTACTTCTACTCCACAGTTCAGAGGTACATGGTGTACTTCTACTCCACTACAGTTCAGAGGTACATGGTGTACTTCTACTCCACTACAGTTCAGAGGTACATGGTGTACTTCTACTCCACTACAGTTCAGAGGTACATGGTGTACTTCTACTCCACTACAGTTCAGAGGTACATGGTGTACTTCTACTCCTACTACAGTTCAGAGGTACATGGTGTACTTCTACTCCTCTACAGTTCAGAGGTACATGGTGTACTTCTACTCCACAGTTCAGAGGTACATGGTGTACTTCTACTCTCAGTTCAGAGGTACATGTGTACTTCTACTCCACTACAGTTCAAGGTACATGGTGTACTTCTACTCCACAGTTCAGAGGTACATGGTGTACTTCTACTCCACTACAGTTCAGAGGTACATGGTGTACTTCTACTCCACTACAGTTCAGAGGTACATGGGTACTTCTACTCCACTACAGTTCAGAGGTACATGGTGTACTTCTACTCCTCTACAGTTCAGAGGTACATGGTGTACTTCTACTCCTCTACAGTTCAGAGGTACATGGAGTACTTCTACTCCTCTACAGTTCAGAGGTACATGGAGTACTTCTACTCCACTACAGTTCAGAGGTACATGGTGTACTTCTACTCCTCTACAGTTCAGAGGTACATGGTGTACTTCTACTACAGTTCAGAGGTACATGTACTTCTACTCCTCTACAGTTCAGAGGTACATGGTGTACTTCTACTCCTCTACAGTTCAGAGGTACATGGTGTACTTCTACTACAGTTCAGAGGTACATGGTGTACTTCTACTCCTCTACAGTTCAGAGGTACATGGAGTACTTCTACTCCTCTACAGTTCAGAGGTACATGGTGTACTTCTACTCCACTACAGTTCAGAGGTACATGGTGTACTTCTACTCCTCTACAGTTCAGAGGTACATGGTGTACTTCTACTCCACTACAGTTCAGAGGTACATGGTACTTCTACTCCACTACAGTTCAGAGGTACATGGTGTACTTCTACTCCACTACAGTTCAGAGGTACATGGTGTACTTCTACTCCTCTACAGTTCAGAGGTACATGGTGTACTTCTACTCCACTACAGTTCAGAGGTACATGGTACTTCTACTCCTCTACAGTTCAGAGGTACATGGTGTACTTCTACTCTCTACAGTTCAGAGGTACATGGTGTACTTCTACTCCACTGTTCAGAGGTACATGGTGTACTTCTACTCCTCTACAGTTCAGAGGTACATGGAGTACTTCTACTCCACTACATGTATTTAATACCTTTAGTTACTTCACAGATGTGGATGAATGATGTGAAATATAACCAAGTGTTAAATCAGACTTTAGTTCCACCTGGAGTAAATCCAGCTACCCTGCAGTATACAAAGCCATTCAAACTAGCTGCACCTTTACCAGCTTTGAGAACACTTTCATGATCAATCATTATAAAACATATCAGATATATTATTCTGAAATGGACCAATCTGCACAATGACTACTTTTACTGTCGCTACTTTCACTATATTTTGATGAGAATACTTTTCTACTTTTACTTGAGGAACATTTTGAATGCAGGACTTTTACTGCAACAGAGTATTCCTACACTCTGGTACTTCTACTTTTACTCAAGTACAAGATCTGAGTACTTCTACTTTTACTAAAGTACAAGATCTGAGTACTTCTACTTTTACTACAAGTACCAGATCTGAGGACTTCTACTTTTACTCAAGATCTGAGTACTTCTACTTTAACTTGTAACAGAGTATTGACTCATGTCCTATATAAACCAGCAGCTGTTATCTGACCCAGCGTACTGTGTCATATATACTACATGTTGTGCATCAGCAGAGACAAAGAGCTGCTGGAGGAGAAACCTTCAGACGTCCAACCTGCCGGCGTTCTGCCTGATTTCTCAGAATTGACCTTTTTCTCAGAATTTGGACTTTTCTAACGTGCTCATGTCCTGTTTTTAATGTACGTCTAACGCAATCACGGCTGGTCCTGGAGTAGAACGCTCAATTCTTCAGATACGGTTTGAATCCTGATATCCTGAAACTAGCAGATCAGGTGGATCCATAAGCAACAAGCCGTCTCCATCTGCTCGGGAACTTCCCTAAAAGATCCAAAGTTAGGCTGAGCTGAAGACCATCTGAGGTTTAGAGTTAGTCCCAGTCAGAGAAACAAAACCCTGGAGCAGATTGCACTCTGGGTATTCTGATGTATCCCTGGAGGCAGTGGCGGTTATACGGGGTGGCACGGGGTGGCAGCTGCCACCTCAGAAAAATAGCCTTGCCACCCCAGCTGCCACCCCAGTTGGCAGCTTTGTTTTGAAAGAAAAGTTGTGGCTCATCGGACATTTATGAGAGAAAATCCCTAATGTCCGAGTGCAAGTGAATGCAGCACAAGACGCGAGCCTTGTAACCCCTCCCCCGGCCCTGGCGCAAGCGAGGAAATGTGATTGGCGGCGATTTCATTTGAACGGGACAACGCTTAACGAGAAGCATTCGGACCCAAGCAGACGGAAGGAATGAGGTGCGGTCTACAAAGACAGAGAAGAGCCGTCAGTTTGGCTGCACTCAGCATTGAATCAAAACGCACTAAAGCTGTGGATCTTAATCAGCTTGTGAGGCGTGTTGCTGAACAACATGGTAATCGCCGCATTCAGCTGTTATAGGCATGCCAACTTGATGCTCTGCTCACGGATGACTCGATGAGGTTTGTATAACATTTCTTTTCTTTGTGGGGGTCTGCCCCCAAAAACCAGTTTCAAGTCCTGAGAAAGTCAAATAGGACGGTGTGTAAAACTGCACTACCCAGCCAACAGAAAGTAACCACTTTGATTGAACTAGGCCAGCAGGTAAGGACTGTCCACTGGATAATAACTGCAGCGATGTATGTTTGAGCTGAATCCACGTGTTTTAACCCTAACTGATGCAGTTAGTCACTTCTTTAATGTTTGTTCTTTCTGATGTAAAGTCCAGGTTGTAACTGTTTGCAGTAAAGTCGTGGGGCGCTGAACTGTTCCTTTGGATCTTTTGAATTTTGATATATGAGGGTGAGCAAGCATCTTGAGGAACATTCATCATTAACTCCTCCAACAAATATAGTTTATTCAATAATAAATGAATGTGAATCATAACAGTGATTGACAGCTGATAGGAATAATATGATTGTTAATATTATCATATTCATTCAGACAAACATCGATGAGACAGTTAATTAATGTACTTATTGCAGCAGTCTGCATACATTTGGTTCCCCTGCTGGTCTAAGAGTGAAACAAACTCATTCAGTTATTGTTCAGTTAAATGCATCAAATGATGTCTGCTATCTTATATATTTATATGTAAGGCTTCACTGATGTGCCACAATAATGTCACCTGATGTTAATGAGTTAAAATATCAATATTGTGGCTTTCCAAGTTAACATTGATTGATATGACTGCGATTAAATCAGCATATACTTCTGCCAGGGGATGCCACCCCTCAAAATCTCCTGCCACCCTCTTGCCACCCCATGAATATTTTTCTAGATCCGCCCCTGCCTGGAGGTATAAGAGAAAATCAACATCTTCCTCCAGAACTAAAGGTAACACTGGAGGAGTAACTGATGAACAGTGACGCTGTTCTCCTGACCCTGAGAGATTAGTGAGTCATAGCCCAACTGTCAGAATAGAAGCAACCATGTTGTTTCATACTGACTGAAACTGTGTGTGTGTGTGTGTGTGTGTGTGTGTGTGGTGTGGGGGGTGTGTGTGGTGTGTGTGTGGGGGGTGTGTTGTGTGTGTGTGTGTGTGTGGGGGGTGTGGGGGGTGTGGTGGGGTGTGTGTGTGGTGTGTGTGGGTGTGGTGGTGGGTGGGTGGGTTCTCATTTCCTACTTTGCTATCAGAGTTTGAGCCGCCATCATTTACACCTTGTGTTTGGTGTCGTCTTCAGGATTAATAAATCCTAATTCCACCATCATCCTTTCCTCAGGTAGGACACACGCACAAACACACACACCACACACACACACACGCACAGGGTTCGTCTGGGTTAGCATCACGGACAGATTGCTGAACAGGTCTCAGTCAGAGTTTCCTCCTTACTGTTGGTGAGGCTCTAACACACACAGTACGACCAAAGACTGACGATATGAACACAAAAACACACATGTCAACAAATCAAAGCAAAAACTGAAGGAAGACGTTTACAAAAGACGTTAAACGACCAAAAAGGTTATTAAATTACATTACATTGCATTTTCAGTTTCTGTTATGCAGAAAGACGACTCAGACGTGAGAACCACCAGCAGCAGGAACTGTGTTATTGTCAAAACACCATTTTAAAGGGCCCATGTCATGCTTTTCCGGTTCTGACCCGTCCCCTTGTGTTATGAAGGTTTTTCTGCATGTGAACGGTCTGCAGTCACAAACCCTCAAAGTGCACCCTGTAGGGAGTAAAACTCTAACATAGAAAATACCTCCCCAAAACGCCTCGTTGGAGATATCTCAGTTTCTTCCGGGTACGAGCCGACGTCAGCTCGTACCCGGAAGAGCTATGGCCACACCCAGCGGCGCTGGCCGCACCCTCTGCCTAACATTTACTGTTGGAAGCTCTGGTTCAGTTCACAATCGATCCAGCCATGCCAATGCCAAGCACCTGTGTCCTGAAATGT
>JAAKFY010000117.1:485747-490747 GCA_011823955.1 Dissostichus mawsoni
GGGAACTACAGCCTGCAGGTGTACGAGGAGGACGGGAGGCGGGTGCTGAAGAGGGACTTCCTGCTGCTGGTGGAGGGGGAGAGCAGCCAATCAGGTACCTTCCCTCTGCGTTAGGCCCCGCCCCCTTCTGGGCTGGGCTGCGGCGACTAGTCACTACTTTGACTTTTAACATTACAACTGTTTACTTTGACGTTAGCCTCATTAGCATCATTAGCCTCATTAGCATCATTAGCCTCATTAGCATCATTAGCCTGTCCTCTCTGTGGAGCCTGAAGACAGATATTAGAGGAAGTAAAGGAATCATAACTCGTGATGATTTTGTTGTTGAACGTGCAATATGTGTATGTGTGTGTGTGTGTGTGTCAGAAGATCTCAGCAGCAGGAGTGTATTGGTGACGGTGTTGATCCTCCCCTTCCTCCTCTTTCTCCTCCTCTTCATCATCATCATCTTGTTCGTCCTCAACAGGAAGAGGAAGCAGCAGATCAGGCGCTCAGGTATCAGCCAATCAGAGACAGGGACACACACACACACACACCTGAAGCTTCACTGATTGGTTTAGTTAAATATTATTTCTGTTTATTTTTATGATATTAATGATCTGCTGCTTCAGGTCTGCTGGAGGACAACCTGTATGTGGAGATGCACAGTCACCGTGGCAACAAGAGGAGGAGGACGAGTGTCACTATGGTAACACTAGTTTATTTACAAGGATGAGATGCTAACAGATGCTAATATACCCTTACAGATACTAGGAGATTCTAACAGATGCTACTGAATGCTAACAGATGCAGACATGTATTCTAGTAACTGTTAACAGATCAAGACAGATGCTAATGTATGCTAACACATGCTATTGAATGCTAACACATGCTACTGAATGCTAATAGATACTAAGAGATTATAACAGATGCTATGTATGCTAACAGATGCCATTGAATGCTAACAGATGCTAACTTGTTTCCCTGTCCACAGTTCCCTGTGATCCTGCTGTTTCCGTGGAAACACCAATACCAGCGCAGAGTTCAGAGGAGAACGTGTACATGTGACGGCCAATCAGAGCTCTCCTCACCTGCATGTTTCTCTGTTTACATCTCAATCAATAAAGTGAGGTTGTTTGCAGACGTTAGAGAAGTTCCTCTTTATTTTTACAATACGAGAAATTAACCAAAAATAATACAATATGAAATATGAGTAATGAAAGATAAGAATAAATATAATAATATGAAAATGTAAACTCCTGATAACATATCATTTCCCCTTTTATAAATACAACTTTAATTCTAATAATAAAATGGATTTATGTAAACATTTTCATCTTCCCCAAAAGAAAACAAAGGTTTAATAACATATTTTGATTATGCTAACAGATGCTAATGGATGCTAACAAGCGCTTAAAGATGTAGACAGATGCTAATAAAGTATATGCTAACATGCTAAAAAAAATAATATATACTGTATATAAATGCTAACAGATGCAGACAGATGCTATTGTATGCTAAAACATGCTAACAGTTAATAATGTATTCATGTTGACCAACAGGAGAACATTGATCTTCCCAAAAGAAACTAAAGGTTTAATAAAAATATTTTGATGATGCTAACAGATGCTAATGGATCCTAACAGATGCTAAGGGTTGCTAACAGATGCTAAGGGTTGCTAACAGATGCTAATGGTTCCTAACATATGCTAAGGGTTGCTAACAGATGCTAAGGGTTGCTAACAGATGCTAATGGTTCCTAACAGATGCTAAGGGTTGCTAACAGATTCTAAGGGTTCCTAACAGATGCTAATGGTTCCTAACAGATGCTAATGGTTCCTAACAGATGCTAAGGGTTGCTAACAGATTCTAAGGGTTCCTAACAGATGCTAAGGGTTGCTAACAGATTCTAAGGGTTCCTAACAGATGCTAAGGGTTCCTAACAGATGCTAATGGTTCCTAACAGATGCTAAGGGTTGCTAACAGATGCTAATGGTTCCTAACAGATGCTAAGGGTTGCTAACAGATGCTAAGGGTTGCTAACAGATGCTAATGGTTCCTAACAGATGCTAAGGGTTGCTAACAGATGCTAGCTAGCGCTTACAATTATAGACAGGTGAACACTAATGCAAATATATGCTAAAAGATTATATCAGATATGAACAGAATGACATGTGCTAATAAAATATATATATACATATGCTAACACATGCTAACAGATGCAGTCAGATGCTAATGTATGCTAACACATGCTAACAGTTAATAATGTGTTCATGTTGACCAACAGGAGAACATTGATCTTCCCCAAAAGAAACTAAAGCTTTATTAAAATATAACGTTGTGAGGAAGAAACCTCAGAAAACGGTGATCTGCTCCTTCCTCTTCCTCTCCACCCAGCGTCTGCACTTATTCAACAACATAAATCAGATATTATCATTAACACCAGTCCTTTATTAATAATAACTTATTGTAGGGTAAGTGAAGGCATCACCAGGAAGAGCAGCGAGTGGTGGATGATGAACTCTCTGGTGAGCGTCAGCAGGTCCTTGTTCAGAGTCTGGAACAGAGAGGGGACCAGGACCAGAGCCAGGTTCTGAGCTGACATCCTGTTCACCTGGGAGAACACCTGGACCCTGCACACACACACACACACACCCACACACACACACACACACACACACACACACACACACACACACACACACACACACACACACACACACACACACACACACACACACACACTTCAGCTTCCTTCAGGATACTCCTCTACACACACTTCAACATGCAAATAATGTTGTACTTTTTATTTACATAAATTAAATGTGTGTGTGTTTGCGTGCGTGCGTGCGTGCATGCATGTGTGCGTGCGTGCGTGCATGTGTGCGTGCGTGCGTGCATGTGTGTGTGTGTGTTACATGTAGAAAGTGTCCAAACAGTGCGTTCAGCGTGGCTCTGTTGTCTTCAGGAAGTTTCCGGAGCAGCCGTCGGTACGAAGAGAACCTGGAGCGCTCGTCTGAAATCACTGAGAAGAAGTACTGCATTAATACATCAATTACTACCATGTATTACTGCAGTAATACATGGTAGTAATTGATGTTCTTGTACTTGACGACTGGCACTTGATGAACTGTTTCTAGATGTACTGGTTCTAGAGATACTGGTTCTAGAGATACTGGTTCTAGAGGTACTGGTTCTAGTGGTACTGGTTCTAGAGGTACTGGTACTTGATGTACGGGTTCTAGAGGTACTGGTTCTAGTGGTACTGGCACTTGATGAACTGGTTCTAGATGTACTGGTTCTAGAGGTACTGGTTCTAGAGGTACTGGTTCTAGAGGTACTGGTACTTGATGCACTGGATCTAGAGATGTAGTGGTTCTAGATGTACTGGTTCTAGAGGTACTGGTTCTAGAGGTACTGGATCTAGAGATGTAGTGGTTCTAGATGTAGTGGTTCTAGATGTTCTGGTTCTACCTGCAGCCTGGATCCACTGGAGTCTCTCGGCCTCTGGGATCAGGCTCTGCTGATGCTGGCGGACATATTGTTTGAGGGCGGCGCCGGCGTCCAGGACTCCCTGCTCGTCAGCCTCCAGGGGGGCGGAGCCTGGTGATGTCATCAGTGCCTCCACCAATCGGGTGACTTTGGCGGCGAGGCCACAGCGGCGGTACACGCCGTCCACCTTCAGACCTGAGAGACAGACACGTTACACTCAGTCATTAAAGGTCTCCTATTACGCAAAAGTCACTCTCTGATATCTTTTATAAATCAACATGTCCCCGGTGTGTCAGGAGACTCACAAAGTGATGTCTTTTCTACATCACCATGTGTCCCCGGTGTGTCAGGAGACTCACAAAGTGATGTCTTCTCTACATCACCATGTGTCCCCGGTGTGTCAGGAGACTCACAAAGTGATGTCTTCTTACATCACCATGTGTCCCCGGTGTGTCAGGAGACTCACAAAGTGATGTCTTCTCTACATCACCATGTGTCCCCGGTGTGTCAGGAGACTCACAAAGTGATGTTTCTCTACATCACCATGTGTCCCCGGTGTGTCAGGAGACTCACAAAGTGATGTCTTCTCTACATCACCATGTGTCCCCGTGTGTCCCGTGTGTCAGGAGACTCACAAAGTGATGTCTTCTCTACATCACCATGTGTCCCCGGTGTGTCAGGAGACTCACAAAGTGATGTCTTCTCTACATCACCATGTGTCCCCGGTGTGTCAGGAGACTCACAAAGTGATGTCTTCTCTACATCACCATGTGTCCCCGGTGTGTCAGGAGACTCACAAAGTGATGTCTTCTCTACATCACCATGTGTCCCCGGTGTGTCAGGAGACTCACAAAGTGATGTCTTCTCTACATCACCATGTGTCCCCGGTGTGTCAGGAGACTCACAAAGTGATGTCTTCTCTACATCACCATGTGTCCCCGGTGTGTCAGGAGACTCAAAGTGATGTCTTCTCTACATCACCATGTGTCCCCGGTGTGTCGTGTGTCAGGAGACTCACAAAGTGATGTTCTCTACATCACCATGTGTCCCCGGTGTGTCAGGAGACTCACAAAGTGATGTCTTCTCTACATCACCATGTGTCCCCGGTGTGTCAGGAGACTCACAAAGTGATGTCTTCTCTACATCACCATGTGTCCCCGGTGTGTCAGGAGACTCACAAAGTGATGTCTTCTCTACATCACCATGTGTCCCCGGTGTGTCAGGAGACTCACAAAGTGATGTCTTCTCTACATCACCATGTGTCCCCGGTGTGTCCCCGGTGTGTCAGGAGACTCTCAAAGTGTCAGAAATAAACCCTCTCTTTTCCTCCGTACCCACATCTCTAAAAACGGGGAACAACGGAGCTGATCCAGATTTGCTGCGTCATGACGACATTACTAAAATGTGGGCGGGCTTTACACCCACGGGCCAATCAGAAACGTTGCTGTCAGAAACAATGAGACGTGTTCTGGAAGTAATATGGTCTGTGTTTACATTAGCATGCTAACACTCAGAGCTAACCTGTACTG
>JAAKFY010000117.1:495747-594221 GCA_011823955.1 Dissostichus mawsoni
ATTGACCAAGCCTTCCTCACACACACTCAATCTTTTCTCAGCTGCAGCTCCGCCGATTTCTCCTCCCTGAGACGGCGGGACGCAGCGAGGCTGTGAGTCTGTGAGCACACACACAAACTCCCAGCCAGGCTGCGGGTGTGTGTGTGCACAGGGTGGTTTTGGGCAGGGTTTCGCTGTGTCTCGCTGTCTCGCAGACGGCCACTGGGCTCACAGGGAGGGGGGGCAGGAGCTCCAACAAGGCGTGTAGGACAGAGAGTGAATACACAGACTCTACAGAGAGGCTGTGAGAAACCAATGTGAGTTTGGAACATTGAACAATGTGAATCTATTCTATGATGACTAACTATGATCAGTAGAAATGGCCATGAGACATGGGACCTTTAAGAATCTGAGGGTCGATTCCAAATGGACCACGGGCCGTACTTTGGACACCCCAGAATCTATTTTAAAATTGTATTGCTAACTTATAAAGCATGAAATGGTTTGGGGCCCAATATATGTCTGACATGCTGCCTGCTACGAGCCCCCCAGTCTTACTCACTGTTCCCGGGTCAGAACCAAACACCCTGACGCTGCTTTCAGTTTATATTCCCTGCACAAATGGAACAGACTTCCAGAAACCAGAGTCTTCACCAACGCTGAGTTCTTTGAAGGCTAAACACTTCACTGTTTTCAGCTGCTTACCCAGAAGCCTTTTAACTGGTTTGAGCTCCGTCTGTATTTACAATGTTGTGTTTAAACTATCTCTTTTATGCATGGTTTATATGAATCTGTGTTAATGATGATGTAAAGGACTTGCCTCTGTGTCTGAAGATGTGCTTTATAAATAACCGTCCCTTACCCCTGCCTTGCTCTATTCAGGGGTGCTCAACCAGTCGATCGCGATCCACCAGTCGATCGCGATCGACCGGTGGATCGCGGGGAGATTCCCAGTCGATCGCGAGATGTGTCTAAAAATAGAACAACAATATTCTGTTTTATCGTTAATGTCCTATAACATAATCTTCCTGTTCCAGAATAATGCACTTGAACGCATCAAAGCTTTGTGATTGGCGTGACCCCATGTGTCGGGGCGTGGCTGGTGGGCAGTGGGCACTAGTTCGCTGATGTTGTCCATGGCAACAGGAGTGACAGTCCGCACACACACCAGACCGCAATTATGGCAGAAGCATAAAAGCCCAAAATATATCATTTTCACTCCGAGTGGGAGGATTATTTTTGTATCTATTCCAATTCAAAGTCCATCTGTCTCTCGTCTGCAATGCGAGCGTGGCTTTATCGAAGAAGGGTCATTTAGGAGCGGCATTTCAAAACAGTGCACAAACGCTACGAGACGGAATTCCCTCCTGATTCTGCGCTACGCTCCCAAAAGGTGAGGGACCTGAAAGGACAGCTAAACGCACAGCAGTCCATTTCCACCAGGCCCAACAACCAGAGCAAGGCTGCTCCCATAGCATCTTATCCTGTCACGTTCTTGCCAAACACATGAAGTCTTTCAAAGACGGCGAAGTTGTGAAAGAAGCGTTCCTTGAGGCTGCCGACGCGCTTTTTGGGGACAGTAAAAATAACTAGCATTTCAACAGGTTTTTGATATAATAAAAACTCTAGTTAGATACCGTTATTAATCAGCTATACGTTTTAGTTTGTTTGAACTTATTCATTATAATTATTGTACAAAATGGTATAAGAATGCAAACATTAAGATCTGTTCTGTTTGAATTGATTATAGTCTATTATCAATTCAGGTTAAGACTAGTGTTGCTTGCATCCTATTTTAAAGGCATTTCTTTTTATACTCTACTAAAATGATTCCATTAATGTTGTCTTTTTTATTGCACTTTGGCAGCAGATTCCTGTGGAGCGTCAGGTCAGAGTCGTCTTATTAGGGAGCCTAATTTAGACTTTTGTAGCAACACTATTTTATATAGTGGCAAAGAAAGGGTTCAGTGTCTTTTCTCCCTGTGTGGCAGCACTGTTCAATGTTTCTTGAAAACATGACCCACTCGTACGTGACGTGTGAATAAACTCCAACTCTGTATCAACAACACTGTTGTGTAGCTTCAGGTAAATACTTGTATGTGTGTAGATTAGAAAGATTAATAAAGATCTGCAGTATTTCATGAAGTATTAATCGTACAAAGGTTAGTTTTATACAAGTAGAAGTCAGTCAGGCTGTCAGTAATGGCTACGCCTCTATTTGGACCGGTAGATCTCGGCAGACTGGCAACTTTAAAAGTAGCTCTCGGTTCAGAAAAGGTGGGCCCCCCTGCTCTACATGAAGCATCCGTTAGCTATTAGCTCTGTGTAGAGCAGATTTAAACACAGACCTGGTCAAACAGGAAGTGCCCTCAGGTGTAGCTTCAGGTGAGACTCACCTGGTCCATGAGGGCGGGGGAGGGGGTCAGGTGGTGAACCCTCCTGTAGCGCCCCTCCTGTATTTATCCTGGATGAACTTTGACCTCTCTTCGTCGGGCGACCCCGGAAACAGCTGCTCCGCCGCCGGCACCACAGGAGCCCACACTCATTGGCCAGCCGGTTACCGTGGGCGACAACAGCTGGGGAGGAAACAGGTGAAAGGTCAGCACCCCTCCCTCAAAGATCAAAGGTTTAGATAAGATAAGCTAAAGATAGAATGACAACACACACACACACACACACACACACACACACACACACACACACACACACACACACACAACACACACACACACACACACACACACACACCACACACACCTGTACGAGTGGCAGCCCCCCACTCACCTATATTAATGTTCAGCCCCCCTCACATGTATTAATGGTTCAGCCCCCCTCACCTGTATTAATGGTTCTGCCCCCTCACCTGTATTAATGGTTCAGCCCCCCCTCACCTGTATTAATGGTTCAGCCCCCCCTCACCTGTATTAATGGTTCTGCCCCCCTCAATGTATTAATGGTTCAGCCCCCCTCACCTGTATGAGTGATTCAGCCCCCCCTTACCTGTATTAATGGTTCAGCCCCCCTCACCTGTATTAATGGTTCAGCCCCCCCTCACCTGTATTAATGGTTCTGCCCCCCTCACCTGTATTAATGGTTCAGCCCCCCCTCACCTGTACGAGTGATTCAGCCCCCCTTACCTGTATTAATGGTTCAGCCCCCCCTCACCTGTATTAATGGTTCAGCCCCCCCTCACCTGTATTAATGGTTCAGCCCCCCCTCACCTGTACGAGTGGTTCAGCCCCCCCTTACCTGTATTAATGGTTCAGTCCAGATCTTGTTGTCCATCTTCAGACTCCGTACCTTGGACAGGTTGCTGCCCAGAGCTCGGTGCTGACCTGGAACAAATCCCCGTTAGCATTAAAACCAGCTAGCTACATTAGCATCCCACCTGTTGTCCACTTGTGCTATGTTTACCTGCGCAGGCCTGGCAGATGACGAGCAGCAGGTTGGCCGACGCCCACTCCGGGTTAGCGGTGCCGCAGTCACCGCACACTTTGTTGTCGGGGTTTTCCCAGAGCCGCAGCGCCACCTGGCTGCAGGACAGAGCACTGCGGATAGTGGAGGACAGAATGTCCAACCAGAGGGATAGATCCTTCGTCGAATCAACAGACAGACTGCGGGAGGGGGCGGGGCCACGAGGAGAATGGGGCGGGGCAAGAAAAGACAGTAAAGCACACTTTGGACACACTTGGGACACACTTCGCACACACTTGGGACACTTGGACACACTTCACACACTTGGGACACTTGGGACACACTTCACACACTTGGTACCTGAAGCTCTTGTACGGAGTGATGAGGCTGAACGAGTGTTTTCCCGTCGTTTTGACAGAGGCCACGTTCAGGGCACGGAGAAGGAGGCGATGCCCAGCTGAAGGCCTCCTTGCTGTGGTAGATCCAGAGGTCGTGACCCACAGGGCGGCGTAGGCGCGGCTCCGCGTGTCCTTCATGGTGATTGGTCCAAGGAGTTCTGGGGGGGCGGGCTTGGCTGGCCTCGGGACGCTAACAGAGACGTGACCCAGCCTTCATGGACCTCTGAGAGAGAAACACATGAAGAAGAACCAGAGAGGAGGGGTGTACCCGTCTGTTACTATGTGGAGTATTAATACTGCAATTACAAATAATACTTTACCTAATCTTTTCTGTCATATACGTTTATATTTTAGCTGTGTGTTAGCACCGCCTTGTGGTCGTAATGAGCATTACCACATTCACTGATCCAGCCCCTGGTCTCCGTTGTGTTTTGAGCTTCTTCAGCGTTTGGTTTCTGCAGCTTTTAGTAAATGCTGCCATGTCTCCTCAATTTGCTGAATGTCCTCTAAACGCTGCATGTCTCCTCAAGTTGCTGAATGTCCTCTAAACGCTGCATGTCTCCTCAAGTTGCTGAATGTCCTCTAAACGCTGCATGTCTCCTCAAGTTGCTGAATGTCCTCTAAACGCTGCATGTCTCCTCAAGTTGCTGAATGTCCTCTAAACGCTGCCATGTCTCCTCAAGTTGCTGAATGTCCTCTAAACGCTGCATGTCTCCTCAAGTTGCTGAATGTCCTCTAAACGCTGCATGTCTCCTCAAGTTGCTGAATGTCCTCTAAACGCTGCATGTCTCCTCAAGTTGCTGAATGTCCTCTAAACGCTGCATGTCTCCTCAAGTTGCTGAATGTCCTCTAAACGCTGCCATGTCTCCTCAAGTTGCTGAATGTCTCTAAACGCTGCCATGTCTCCTCAAGTTGCTGAATGTCCTCTAAACCTGCCATGTCTCCTCAAGTTGCTGAATGTCCTCTAAACGCTGCCATGTCTCCTCAAGTTGCTGAATGTCCTCTAAACGCTGCATGTCTCCTCAAGTTGCTGAATGTCCTCTAAACGCTGCCATGTCTCCTCAAGTTGCTGAATGTCCTCTAAACGCTGCATGTCTCCTCAAGTTGCTGAATTCTCTAAACGCTGCATGTCTCCTCAAGTTGCTGAATGTCCTCTAAACGCTGCATGTCTCCTCAAGTTGCTGAATGTCCTCTAAACGCTGCATGTCTCCTCAAGTTGCTGAATGTCTCTAAACGCTGCCATGTCTCCTCAAGTTGCTGAATGTCCTCTAAACCCTGCCATGTCTCCTCAAGTTGCTGAATGTCCTCTAAACGCTGCATGTGTCCTCAAGTTGCTGAATGTCCTCTAAACCCTGCCATGTCTCCTCAAGTTGCTGAATGTCCTCTAAACGCTGCATGTCTCCTCAAGTTGCTGAATGTCCTCTAAACGCTGCATGTCTCCTCAAGTTGCTGAATGTCCTCTAAACGCTGCCATGTCTCCTCAAGTTGCTGAATGTCCTCTAAATGCTGCCATGTCTCCTCAAGTTGCTGAATGTCCTCTAAACGCTGCCATGTCTCCTCAAGTTGCTGAATGTCCTCTAAACGCTGCATGTCTCCTCAAGTTGCTGAATGTCCTCTAAACGCTGCCATGTCTCCTCAAGTTGCTGAATGTCCTCTAAACGCTGCATGTCTCCTCAAGTTGCTGAATGTCCTCTAAACGCTGCCATGTCTCCTCAAGTTGCTGAATGTCCTCTAAACGCTGCATGTCTCCTCAAGTTGCTGAATGTCCTCTAAACGCTGCATGTCTCCTCAAGTTGCTGAATGTCCTCTAAACGCTGCCATGTCTCCTCAAGTTGCTGAATGTCCTCTAAACGCTGCATGTCTCCTCAAGTTGCTGAATGTCCTCTAAACGCTGCATGTCTCCTCAAGTTGCTGAATGTCCTCTAAACGCTGCATGTCTCCTCAAGTTGCTGAATGTCCTCTAAACGCTGCATGTCTCCTCAAGTTGCTGAATGTCCTCTAAACGCTGCATGTCTCCTCAAGTTGCTGAATGTCCTCTAAACGCTGCATGTCTCCTCAAGTTGCTGAATGTCCTCTAAACGCTGCATGTCTCCTCAAGTTGCTGAATGTCCTCTAAACGCTGCCATGTCTCCTCAAGTTGCTGAATGTCCTCTAAACGCTGCCATGTCTCCTCAAGTTGCTGAATGTCCTCTAAACGCTGCCATGTCTCCTCAAGTTGCTGAATGTCCTCTAAACGCTGCATGTCTCCTCAAGTTGCTGAATGTCCTCTAAACGCTGCCATGTCTCCTCAAGTTGCTGAATGTCCTCTAAACGCTGCATGTCTCCTCAAGTTGATGAATGTTCTCTAAATGCTGCATGTCTCCTCAAGTTGCTGAATGTCCTCTAAACGCTGCCATGTCTCCTCAAGTTGCTGAATGTCCTCTAAACGCTGCCATGTCTCCTCAAGTTGCTGAATGTCCTCTAAACGCTGCCATGTCTCCTCAAGTTGCTGAATGTCCTCTAAACGCTGCATCTCTCCTCAAGTTGCTGAATGTCTCTAAACGCTGCCATGTCTCCTCAAGTTGCTGAATGTCCTCTAAACGCTGCATGTCTCCTCAAGTTGCTGAATGTCCTCTAAACGCTGCCATGTCTCCTCAAGTTGCTGAATGTCCTCTAAACGCTGCCATGTCTCCTCAAGCTGCTGAATGTCCTCTAAACGCTGCATGTCTCCTCAAGTTGCTGAATGTCCTCTAAACGCTGCCATGTCTCCTCAAGTTGCTGAATGTCCTCTAAACGCTGCATGTCTCCTCAAGTTGCTGAATGTCCTCTAAACGCTGCATGTCTCCTCAAGTTGCTGAATGTCCTCTAAACGCTGCCATGTCTCCTCAAGTTGCTGAATGTCCTCTAAACGCTGCATGTCTCCTCAAGTTGCTGAATGTCCTCTAAACGCTGCATGTCTCCTCAAGTTGCTGAATGTCCTCTAAACGCTGCCATGTCTCCTCAAGTTGCTGAATGTCCTCTAAACGCTGCATGTCTCCTCAAGTTGCTGAATGTCCTCTAAACGCTGCATGTCTCCTCAAGTTGCTGAATGTCCTCTAAACGCTGCCATGTCTCCTCAAGTTGCTGAATGTCCTCTAAACGCTGCCATGTCTCCTCAAGTTGCTGAATGTCCTCTAAATGCTGCATGTCTCCTCAAGTTGCTGAATGTCCTCTAAACGCTGCATGTCTCCTCAAGTTGCTGAATGTCTCTAAACGCTGCATGTCTCCTCAAGTTGCTGAATGTCCTCTAAACGCTGCCATGTCTCCTCAAGTTGCTGAATGTCCTCTAAACGCGCCATGTCTCCTCAAGTTGCTGAATGTTCTCTAAACGCTGCATGTCTCCTCAAGTTGCTGAATGTCCTCTAAACGCTGCCATGTCTCCTCAAGTTGCTGAATGTCCTCTAAACGCTGCCATGTCTCCTCAAGTTGCTGAATGTCCTCTAAACGCTGCCATGTCTCCTCAAGTTGCTGAATGTCCTCTAAACGCTGCCATGTCTCCTCAAGTTGCTGAATGTCCTCTAAACGCTGCATGTCTCCTCAAGTTGCTGAATGTCCTCTAAACGCTGCATGTCTCCTCAAGTTGCTGAATGTCCTCTAAACGCTGCATGTCTCCTCAAGTTGCTGAATGTCCTCTAAACGCTGCATGTCTCCTCAAGTTGCTGAATGTCCTCTAAACGCTGCACGTGTTGCTGAAGATGTTCCTTCATGTGGAACATTTGGGTTTCTATATCTGCATCCTTTCAGAAGCTGCTCCTCCTGATGGAAGAGTTTTATCTTGTAGCGCATTTGCATCTGTCGGCCTCCGTAAAACAGATGACGACGAACTGCTTGATTTGCAGTTTTAAAGAGGTTATAAATCACAATATAACCAAATATGATGTTATTGGAATAACCATAAGCATATAAAGTCACAGTTGTATGATGTTGTGACTAAATGATTGTGGTATTATCCTTTTTGTCCTTTACTGCAAACCTTTGTCACCTTAACTTCCTGTTTATATTCTCTGTCCTGCTCATTTCAAACTTCATGAACTGACATTATAACCCAGACTCCCCGAGGCGTCGCGATGGAGAAGCTGAGCTCACCGTCGTTGTGAGCCATGAAGTCGTAGTGCTTCTTCCTGAAGTACACGGAGAACCTGCGTTTGTCCTGCTTCTTCACGTTGGTGATGCTGGAGACGTGAAACAGAACCTCGCTGAACCGGTCCTGGTGAACGAAACAAACACACCTGAGCACTGACTGACTGTAGACAGACAGGTGGAGACAGACAGGTGGAGACAGACAGGTGGAGACAAACAGGTGGAGACAGACAGGTGGAGACAGACAGGTTTATACAGACAGGTAGAAACAGACAGGTGAGACAGACAGTGGAGACAGACTGGTGAGAGACAGACAGGTGGAGACAGAGAGACAGGTGGAGACAGACAGGTGAGAGACAGACAGGTGGAGACAGACAGGTTTATACAGACAGGTAGAAACAGACAGGTGAGACAGACAGGTGGAGACAGACAGGTGGAGACAAACAGGTGGAGACAGACAGGTTTATACAGACAGGTAGAAACAGACAGGTGAGACAGACAGCTGGAGACAGACTGGTGAGAGACAGACAGGTGGAGACAGACAGGTGGAGACAGACAGGTGAGAGACAGACAGGTGAGAGACAAACAGGTGAGAGAGACAGACAGGTGAGAGACAGACAGGTGGAGACAGACAGGTAGAGACAGACAGGTGGAGACAGACAGGTGGAGACAAACAGGTGGAGACAGACAGGTAGAGACAGACAGGTGGAGACAGAGAGACAGGTGGAGACAGACAGGTGAGAGACAGACAGGTAGAGACAGACAGGTGGAGACAGATAGGTGAGAGACAGACAGGTAGAGACAGACAGGTGGAGACAGACAGGTTAGACAGACAGGTAGAGACAGACAGGTAGAGACAGACAGGTGAGAGACAGACAGGTAGAGACAGACAGCTGGAGACAGACTGGTGAGAGACAGACAGGTGGAGACAGAGAGACAAGTGGAGACAGACAGGTGAGAGACAGACAGGTAGAGACAGACAGGTGAGAGACAGACAGGTGGAGACAGACAGGTAGAGACAGACAGGTGGAGACAGACAGGTAGAAACAGACAGGTAGAGACAGACAGGTGGAGACAGACAGGTAGAGACAGACAGGTGGAGACAGACAGGTAGAGACAGACAGGTAGAAACAGACAGGTGAGAGACAGACAGGTAGAGACAGACAGGTGAGAGACAGACAGGTGAGAGACAGACAGGTAGAGACAGACAGGTGAGAGACAGACAGGTAGAGACAGACAGGTAGAGACAGACAGGTAGAAACAGACAGGTAGAGACAGACAGGTAGAGACAGACAGGTAGAAACAGACAGGTGAGAGACAGACAGGTAGAGACAGACAGGTGAGAGACAGACAGGTGAGAGACAGACAGGTAGAGACAGACAGGTGAGAGACAGACAGGTAGAGACAGACAGGTAGAAACAGACAGGTAGAGACAGACAGGTGGAGACAGACAGGTAGAGACAGACAGGTGGAGACAGACAGGTAGAGACAGACAGCTGGAGACAGACTGGTGAGAGACAGACAGGTGGAGACAGAGAGACAGGTGGAGACAGACAGGTGAGAGACAGACAGGTGAGAGACAGACAGGTGGAGACAGACAGGTAGAGACAGACAGGTGGAGACAGACAGGTAGAGACAGACAGGTGGAGACAAACAGGTGGAGACAGACAGGTAGAGACAGACAGGTAGAGACAGACTGGTGAGAGACAGACAGGTGGAGACAGAGAGACAGGTGGAGACAGACAGGTGAGAGACAGACAGGTAGAGACAGACAGGTGAGAGACAGACAGGTGAGAGACAGACAGGTGGAGACAGACAGGTAGAGACAGACAGGTGGAGACAAACAGGTGGAGACAGACAGGTAGAGACAGACAGGTAGAGACAGACTGGTGAGAGACAGACAGGTGGAGACAGAGAGACAGGTGGAGACAGACAGGTGAGAGACAGACAGGTGGAGACAGACAGGTGGAGACAGACAGGTGGAGACAAACAGGTGGAGACAGACAGGTAGAGACAGACTGGTGAGAGACAGACAGGTGGAGACAGAGAGACAGGTGGAGACAGACAGGTGAGAGACAGACAGGTGGAGACAGAGAGACAGGTGGAGACAGACAGGTGGAGACAGACAGGTGGAGACAAACAGGTGGAGACAAACAGGTGGAGACAGACAGGTAGAGACAGACAGGTAGAGACAGACTGGTGAGAGACAGACAGGTGGAGACAGAGAGACAGGTGGAGACAGACAGGTGAGAGACAGACAGGTAGAGACACACAGGTGAGAGACAGACAGGTGAGAGACAGACAGGTGGAGACAGACAGGTAGAGACAGACAGGTGGAGACAGACAGGTAGAGACAGACAGGTGGAGAAAAACAGGTGGAGACAGACAGGTAGAGACAGACTGGTGGAGACAGACAGGTAGAGACAGACAGGTGGAGACAGACAGGTGAGAGACAGACAGGTGGAGACAGAGAGACAGGTGGAGACAGACAGGTGAGAGAAGACAGGTGGAGACAGACAGGTAGAGACAGACAGGTGAGAGACAGACAGGTAGAGACAGACAGGTGGAGACAAACAGGTGGAGACAGACAGGTAGAGACAGACAGGTAGAGACAGACAGGTGGAGACAGACAGGTAGAGACAGACAGGTGGAGACAGACAGGTGGAGACAGACAGGTGAGAGACAGACAGGTGGAGACAGAGAGACAGGTGGAGACAGACAGGTGAGAGACAGACAGGTAGAGACAGACAGGTGAGAGACAGACAGGTGGAGACAGAGAGACAGGTGGAGACAGACAGGTGAGAGACAGACAGGTAGAGACAGACAGGTGAGAGACAGACAGGTGGAGACAGACAGCTGGAGACAGACATGTGAGAGACAGACAGGTAGAGACAGACAGGTGGAGACAGACAGGTTAGACAGACAGGTAGAGACAGACAGGTAGAGACAGACAGGTGAGAGACAGACAGGTGGAGACAGAGAGACAGGTGGAGACAGACAGGTGAGAGACAGACAGGTAGAGACAGACAGGTGAGAGACAGACAGGTGGAGACAGACAGCTGGAGACAGACAGGTGAGAGACAGACAGGTAGAGACAGACAGGTGGAGACAGACAGGTCGAGACAGACAGGTAGAGACAGACAGGTGGAGACAGACAGGTAGAGACAGACAGGTAGAGACAGACAGGTGGAAACAGACAGGTAGAGACAGACAGGTAGAGACAGACAGGTGGAGACAGACAGGTGGAGACAGAGAGACAGGTAGAGACAGACAGGTAGAGACAGACAGGTAGAGACAGACAGGTGGAGACAGAGAGACAGGTGGAGACAGAGAGACAGGTGGAGACAGACAGACATGTGTATACAGAGACAGGTACTTACGTTGCGTTTTTTCCAAAGAGACACCAGCTGCCCGTCCAGCGTCGCCCACAGAACGTTGTGTCTGTGAGAAAAGAGAAACGATGTGAATCCGCTCCTCTTCCTCCTCTTCCTCCTCTTCAGTATCTGATCTGATGAGGTGTTCCTCAGGGATCTTTACTGGGTCTCCTGTTGTTAATGTTGTATTTAAATCACCAAACGATCTGTCTGCTTCTCAGCTATTTGATTCTCAATCACCTCAATGGATGACACGTAGCATACCTGCTGAGCTAACAGTGGGTTGCTGCTCTTGTGATATTTACACATTTAAACGGGTTAATCTGCAGACATTTGGAAACAAATATAACCAATACTCAAAGATAAGACAAAGAAATGAGCCGAGTGCAGTCAGCTGAAGACCTTTATGGCTGGAGCTCAGTATCTGCTGGACCTTGAGACGGCAGATAGCGATTGGAAGAGTTGCAGCTGCTCAGAGCCTGGAGCCTGCTATAGCCACATGCTAACATGCTAACATTGTCTCGGACACATAGCATGTCCCATCACAGACTATGCATTACATAAATGCACACAATGTACACAATATCTGTTATTTTATTACTGCACATATTTTGTTCCATTCTATTTCAATGTAAATACTTTTCTTTAAATAGTTTTCTATCTGTGTTTTTAATTGTTGTTTTACTTTTATGTATGCAGAACGACATCAAGTCAAATTCCTCGTACGTGTAAACCCACCTGGAAATAAACCTGGTTCTGATCTGATGTCCTGAACAGTGGATATTAATCCTTATCATCAGAAACAGGGACAATCAAATGTAACAAGACTCCCAGATCAGATACAGAGTGATGGTGACGCTGATAGCTCCATCAATAATGATCATAATAATAATACATTTGATTTATAAAGGCGCCTCTCAAGGCTCTCAAGGCTTTCAAGGTCGCCGTACAAGGTTCACAAAACACTAAGCAAAACAGAAGTCCAAAGAACAGCACATTATAACCAATGAAGAAGAGCAGAGGACGTGTGATGTCATGGTATTAAAGGAGACGGTGTTACCTGAAGCCCTTCCACACATCCAGCCAGCCGGACCTCACCACGGCGCTCTGAGGGGCCGCCCCCCCCACGGCCCCCTTCTTCCTGGACACTCGGATAGTGGCCGTCCTGCAGGACACAAACACACTGAGGCTCAAAGGTTCCTCATGAAGAAACGTCTTCAGCAACAACACGTAGCATTTAGAGAACATTCAGCAACTTGAGGAGACATGTGTTGCATGATGATTTGCAAACCTCTACAGGTTTATGGGCTGGTCCGGCACTGATTGCATGTTGCATGCTACACTGCGTCAGTTCTCTCTCGTGTCGCATGTTGCATGCTACACTGCGTCAGTTCTCTCTCGTGTCGCATGTTGCATGCTACACTGCGTCAGTTCTCTCTCGTGTCGCATGTTGCATGCTACACTGCGTCAGTTCTCTCTCGTGTCGCATGTTGCATGCTGCACTGCGTCAGCTCTCTCTCGTGTCGCATGTTGCATGCTGCACTGCGTCAGTTCTCTCTCGTGTCGCATGTTGCATGCTACACTGCGTCAGTTCTCTCTCGTGTCGCATGTTGCATGCTACACTGCGTCAGTTCTCTCTCGTGTCGCATGTTGCATGCTGCACTGCGTCAGCTCTCTCTCGTGTCGCATGTTGCATGCTACACTGCGTCAGTTCTCTCTCGTGTCGCATGTTGCATGCTACACTGCGTCAGTTCTCTCTCGTGTCGCATGTTGCATGCTGCACTGCGTCAGTTCTCTCTCGTGTCGCATGTTGCATGCTACACTGCGTCAGCTCTCTCTCGTGTCGCATGTTGCATGCTATACTGCGTCAGTTCTCTCTCGTGTCGCATGTTGCATGCTACACTGCGTCAGCTCTCTCTCGTGTCGCATGTTGCATGCTACACTGCGTCAGCTCTCTCTCGTGTCGCATGTTGCATGCTACACTGCGTCAGCTCTCTCTCGTGTCGCATGTTGCATGCTACACTGCGTCAGCTCTCTCTCGTGTCGCATGTTGCATGCTGCACTGCGTCAGCTCTCTCTCGTGTCGCATGTTGCATGCTGCACTGCTTCAGCTCTCTCTCGTGTCGCATGTTGCATGCTACACTGCGTCAGCTCTCTCTCGTGTCGCATGTTGCATGCTACACTGCGTCAGCTCTCTCTCGTGTCGCATGTTGCATGCTACACTGCGTCAGCTCTCTCTCGTGTCGCATGTTGCATGCTACACTGCGTCAGCTCTCTCTCGTGTCGCATGTTGCATGCTACACTGCGTCAGTTCTCTCTCGTGTCGCATGTTGCATGCTACACTGCGTCAGCTCTCTCTCGTGTCGCATGTTGCATGCTACACTGCGTCAGCTCTCTCTCGTGTCGCATGTTGCATGCTACACTGCGTCAGCTCTCTCTCGTGTCGCATGTTGCATGCTACACTGCGTCAGCTCTCTCTCGTGTCGCATGTTGCATGCTACACTGCGTCAGCTCTCTCTCGTGTCGCATGTTGCATGCTGCACTGCGTCAGCTCTCTCTCGTGTCGCATGTTGCATGCTACACTGCGTCAGCTCTCTCTCGTGTCGCATGTTGCATGCTGCACTGCGTCAGCTCTCTCTCGTGTCGCATGTTGCATGCTACACTGCGTCAGCTCTCTCTCGTGTCGCATGTTGCATGCTACACTGCGTCAGCTCTCTCTCGTGTCGCATGTTGCATGCTGCACTGCGTCAGCTCTCTTCGTGTCCTAACCCTGCGTTCCTGAACTCTCACTCACCGTCAGCAAGAATAAGAAAACTAAATCAGAGAAATGAAAGCTAATGAAATAAATAAATAAGAGGACGTTTGTTGTTGTTTGTCTTCCTGAAGGTGCGTTTGCGTACCTCGGCATCTTCTGTCTCAGCGGCTTCTTTAATTGGCTGGGAGGAGGGGGAGGGGCCGGCCGCGTGGGGACCAGACGTCCCGCCTGATTGGACGGGAGGCTGCAGGACAAACAAACACCAGTTAGGATGCAGTGAAGTACTAGAGGTAGTTTTTGTAGTACCGTATAAATACTTGGTGGTTGTTGACGATGTGTTATGAGCAGGATCCCTCCATTGGTCCCTCTGCACCAGAGGGGGCGGGGCTTGCTCCTGTATCGTCCTCCTCATTGGACGAGTCGGTGTCGGCTTCCTCTTGGCTCGCCCAACAAGCTAACAGCGTGACGTACGGATTCTCTTCTTTGATGGTGCTTGGAGAGCGTCTGGAGACTGGAACCCAGACAGACGGAGAGGAGTCAGACCCCGAGGACACACACTTTATATAATCCTACTCAACCGTTCATAATGAAACTACATATTCCGTCCACATTCATCCGTCTCATCGGGAGGTGGACGTGTTGGACTATGCATCTCACCCTCCCTCTTCACCTAATTGAAAAGCTTTGCTCATATGGGAAAATGGTTGTCTTTCCTTATGTTTAAACCTTTTGATATTGAGAATAACAGTCTTATATGAGACTGAACACACCTTCCTCTGATGGCTCCGCCTCCTGAAGAGACGGTAAAGAGACTCCTGTGTTCGGGTCTAACGTCGACATCACCAGCTGAGACAACGCTCCGACACCTGCACACAAACAGAGGACACGCTCAGCCAATCACAAGGGAGTATGTCTGAAACTGATGGGCCAATACAGAGCGGGAGGTATTCCTGTGTTGGACCCTGAAGGCAGCATCTCCCACGTCCAATGGGATTCCTCCATGTGATATTGGGTTATGTCAGAAAATAATCTCTGAGTCAAACAAACGTTTAGTTCAGCAGGATAATCTCCATATTAACACCACGTTGTGATTTCTGAAGTAACAAGCCGACAGGTATTTACTGAAATACGTTAAAGTCTCTTCAGCTCGTGTTAACCACAGACCTGATTTCAGGATAACAACCAAAACACATTCAGAAAACCATTGACCTCCAGACCAGGGGACAGGAAGTGAGGAAATGCTGACTCATATTATGGTACGGACTCATTCCAGCAGAACACTTTGAGTCCCCCTAAATTAAAACAAAGGAAATGGAGGAATTTTATTTTAAAAAACAACTTCTTGCTGTACCTGTGTGAGGGTCTCCGATCCCCGGCAGTGAGGGGGGGGGGGCTGACGGGGTTATGGAGCTAACAGACGGGTTAGCCACATTGCTAACAATCCCGCTAAACTGGGAATGTTAGCGAACGAGCTAACTATGCTGTCTAAGCTAACGGTGTGACCAGGTGTGGTGAAGGAGGCGGAGTTTAACATAGCCGCGGGGGGGTTAGCCACAGCGCTAGCAGTTCCCGCTAAACTAGGTATGTTAGCGGAGATGCTGTTAGCCATGCTGTCTATGGAGGGGGGGCAGAAGGGGCGGAGGGGGCGGAGCCTCTGAGGGAGGTGGCGAGTCCAGCCAATGAGGGGATGCTGCTGGCGATGATATCAGTGACGCCGGCCAGAGACGGGAAGACGGAGCTACGATCCAACGCCATGACAGCAGGGGGGGGGCATCTCCACCTGGGGGGGGGGCATCTCCACCTGGGGGGGGGGCAAGGTTCAGAATCAGAGTTCCTTTATTGTCCTGCAGCGAGGACATGTACATTACAGACGTTTAGTGCAGGTAAAGGGAAGAGAATAGACTTACTTATTAAAAAACGTTAAAATAATGAAGTATGCAAACGAAAAGATTAAGAAACCTGAAGAGAGTTAGTACTTTTCCTCGAGACTGTAAGTATAATTATGAGGTTCTTAAGTCTGTAATTTGTTCTAACCACTGAGAATCAGTTTTAATGGAGACATTTGGTCTGCAGTTTGGAGACTAACTTTATTATCAGAGACTTATGAGAGAAGCTGACTCAAAACATGTGTGGATGTTTTATGAAGAAAAACTTCTGTAAATGAGTGTGAGTGTGTGTGAGCGTGTGTGTGTGAGCGTGAGCGTGTGTGTGTCTGTGTGTGTGAGCGTGAGCGGTGTGGTGAGCGTGTGTGTGTGTGTGTCTGGTGTGTGAGCGTGTGAGTGTGTTTGTGTGAGCGTGTGTGTGTGTGTGTGTGTGTGTGTGTGTGAGCGAGCGTGCGTGTGTGTCTGTGTGTGTGTGAGCGTGTGTGTGTGTGAGCGTGAGCATGTGTGTGTGTGTGTGTGCGGCATCATGTGACCAAGAGGATAAACTGGTTCCCGATCATCTGCAGACGTTCTTGTGGAACCTGTTCCACAAGAACGCGTCAGCAGGACGTGTGTGTGTGTGTGTGTTGTGTGTGTGTGTGTGTGTGTGTGTGTGTGTGTGTGTGTGTGTGTGTGTACCTGATTGTAGATTTCGGTATCATCTCTGAAAAAACAAAGTTGGTGTTGAAATCCAATCTACTTTCACTGAGTTCAGATTTATTGTGAGAGAACATTAGTATTATCCCCATCCAGCTCTTCAGGTAACGAGCGCAGAGACTCAGGTAACGAGCAGAGACTCAGGTGACGAGCAGAGACTCAGGTGACGAGCACAGACTCTGGTGACGAGCACAGACTCTGGTGACGAGCAGAGACTCAGGTGACGAGCACAGACTCTGGTGAGGAGCACATACTCTGGTAAAGAGCACAGACTCAGGTAACGAGCAGAGACTCAGGTGACGAGCAGAGACTCAGGTGACGAGCACAGACTCTGGTGACGAGCAGAGACTCAGGTGACGAGCACAGACTCAGGTGACGAGCACATACTCTGGTAAAGAGCACAGACTCAGGTGACGAGCAGAGACTCAGGTGACGAGCAGAGACTCTGGTGACGAGCACATACTCTGGTGACGAGCAGAGACTCTGGTGACAGCACATACTCTGGTGACGAGCAGAGACTCAGGTGACGAGCAGACTCTGGTGACGAGCAGAGACTCTGGTGACGAGCAGATACTCTGGTAACGAGCAGAGACTCAGGTAACGAGCAGAGACTCAGGTGACGAGCAGAGACTCTGGTAACGAGCACATACTCTGGTAACGAGCAGAGACTCAGGTAACGAGCAGAGACTCATGTAACGAGCACATACTCTGGTAAAGAGCACAGACTCTGGTACGAGCAGAGACTCATGTAACGAGCACATACTCTGGTAACGAGCAGAGACTCATGTAACGAGCACATACTCTGGTAACGAGCAGAGACTCATGTAACGAGCAGAGAGAGACGCAGGTAACGAGCAGAGACTCATGTAACGAGCACATACTCTGGTAACGAGCAGAGACTCTGGTAACGAGCACAGACTCTGGTAACGAGCACAGACTCTGGTAAAGAGCACAGACTCAGGTAACGAGCAGAGACTCTGTTAACGAGCAGAGACTCTGTTAACGAGCACAGACTCTGGTAACGAGCACAGACTCAGGTAACGAGCACAGACTCCGGTAACGAGCAGAGACTCAGGTAACGAGCAGAGACTCAGGTAACGAGCAGAGACTCAGGTAACGAGCACAGACTCAGGTAACGAGCACAAACTCAGGTAACGAGCAGAGAGAGACGCAGGTAACGAGCACAGACTCTGGTAACGAGCACAGACTCTGGTAACGAGCAGAGATTCCGGTAACGAGCAGAGACTCAGGTAACGAGCACAGACTCAGGTAACGAGCACAGACTCAGGTAACGAGCAGAGACTCATGTAACGAGCACAAACTCAGGTAACGAGCAGAGAGAGACTCAGGTAACGAGCACAGACTCTGGTAACGAGCACAGACTCAGGTAACGAGCACAGACTCTGGTAACGAGCACAGACTCGTAACGAGCACAGACTCTGGTAACGAGCAGAGACTCTGGTAACGAGCAGAGACTCGGGTAACCAGCAGAGACTCTGGTAACCAGCACAGACTCTGGTGACGACCAGAATCTGGTGACGAGCACAGACTCTGGTGACGAGCACAGACTCTGGTGACGAGCACAGACTCTGGTGACGAGCACAGACTCAGGTGACGAGCAGAGACTCAGGTGACGAGCACAGACTCAGGTGACGAGCAGAGACTCAGGTGACGAGCACAGACTCTGGTGACGAGCAGAGACTCAGGGACGAGCACAGACTCAGGTGACGAGCACATACTCTGGTAAAGAGCACAGACTCAGGTGACGAGCAGAGACTCAGGTGACGAGCAGAGACTCTGGTGACGAGCAGAGACTCTGGTGACGAGCAGAGACTCTGGTGACGAGCAGAGACTCTGGTAAAGAGCACAGACTCAGGTGACGAGCAGAGACTCAGGTGACGAGCAGAGACTCTGGTGACGAGCAGAGACTCTGGTGACGAGCAGAGACTCTGGTGACGAGCAGAGACTCTGGTGACGAGCACATACTCTGGTGACGAGCAGAGACTCAGGTGACGAGCAGAGACTCAGGTGACGAGCAGAGACTCAGGTGACGAGCAGAGACTCAGGTGACGAGCAGAGACTCAGGTGACGAGCAGAGACTCAGGTGACGAGCAGAGACTCAGGTGACGAGCAGAGACTCTGGTGACGAGCACATACTCTGGTAACGAGCAGAGACTCATGTAACGAGCACATACTCTGGTAAAGAGCACAGACTCTGGTAACGAGCAGAGACTCATGTAACGAGCACATACTCTGGTAACGAGCAGAGACTCATGTAACGAGCACATACTCTGGTAACGAGCAGAGACTCATGTAACGAGCAGAGAGAGACGCAGGTAACGAGCAGAGACTCATGTAACGAGCACATACTCTGGTAACGAGCAGAGACTCATGTACCGAGCACATACTCTGGTAAAGAGCACAGACTCTGGTAACGAGCAGAGACTCAGGTAACGAGCACAGACTCTGGTAACGAGCACATACTCTGGTAACGAGCACATACTCTGGTAACGAGCACAGACTCTGGTAAAGAGCACAGACTCAGGTAACGAGCACAGACTCAGGTAACGAGCAGAGACTCCGTTAACGAGCAGAGACTCCGGTAACGAGCAGAGATTCCGGTAACGAGCAGAGACTCAGGTAACGAGCACAGACTCAGGTAACGAGCACAGACTCAGGTAACGAGCAGAGACTCATGTAACGAGCACAAACTCAGGTAACGAGCAGAGAGAGACTCAGGTAACGAGCACCAGACTCTGGTAACGAGCACAGACTCAGGTAAACGAGCACAGACTCTGGTAACGAGCACAGACTCGTAACGAGCACAGACTCTGGTAACGAGCAGAGACTCTGGTAACGAGCAGAGACTCGGGTAACGAGCAGAGACTCTGGTAACCAGCACAGACTCTGGTAACGACCAGAAATCTGGTGACGAGCACAGACTCTGGTGACGAGCACAGACTCTGGTGACGAGCACAGACTCTGGTGACGAGCACAGACTCTGGTGACGAGCACAGACTCTGGTGACGAGCACGACTCAGGTGACGAGCAGAGACTCAGGTGACGAGCACAGACTCTGGTGACGAGCAGAGACTCAGGTGACGAGCAGAGACTCAGGTGACGAGCACAGACTCTGGTGACGAGCACAGACTCAGGTGACGAGCACAGACTCAGGGACGAGCACATACTCTGGTAAGAGCACAGACTCAGGTGACGAGCAGAGACTCAGGTGACGAGCAGAGACTCTGGTGACGAGCAGCAGAGACTCTGGTGACGAGCAGAGACTCTGGTGACGAGCAGAGACTTGGTGACGAGCAGAGACTCTGGTGACGAGCACATACTCTGGTGACGAGCAGAGACTCAGGTGACGAGCAGAGACTCAGGTGACGAGCAGAGACTCAGGTGACGAGCAGAGACTCAGGTGACGAGCAGAGACTCAGGTGACGAGCAGAGACTCTGGTGACGAGCACATACTCTGGTGACGAGCAGAGACTCAGGTAACGAGCAGAGACTCATGTAACGAGCACATACTCTGGTAAAGAGCACAGACTCTGGTAACGAGCAGAGACTCATGTAACGAGCACATACTCTGGTAACGAGCAGAGACTCATGTAACGAGCACATACTGGTAACGGAGCAGAGACTCATGTAACGAGCAGAGAGAGACGCAGGTAACGAGCAGAGACTCATGTAACGAGCACATACTGGTAACGAGCAGAGACTCATGTACCGAGCACATACTCTGGTAAAGAGCACAGACTCTGGTAACGAGCAGAGACTCTGGTAACGAGCAGAGACTCTGGTAACGAGCACAGACTCTGGTAACGAGCACATACTCTGGTAACGAGCACAGACTCTGGTAAAGAGCACAGACTCAGGTAACGAGCACAGACTCAGGTAACGAGCAGAGACTCTGTTAACGAGCAGAGACTCTGTTAACGAGCAGAGACTCTGTTAACGAGCACAGACTCTGTTAACGAGCACAGACTCAGGTAACGAGCACAGACTCAGGTAACGAGCAGAGACTCAGGTAACGAGCAGAGACTCAGGTAACGAGCACAGACTCCGGTAACGAGCACAGACTCCGGTAACGAGCACAGACTCCGGTAACGAGCACAGACTCCGGTAACGAGCAGAGATTCCGGTAACGAGCAGAGATTCCGGTAACGAGCACAGACTCCGGTAACGAGCACAGACTCAGGTAACGAGCAGAGATTCCGGTAACGAGCAGAGACTCCGGTAACGAGCAGAGACTCAGGTAACGAGCAGAGACTCAGGTAACGAGCACAGACTCAGGTAACGAGCACAACTCAGGTAACGAGCAGAGAGAGACGCAGGTAACGAGCACAGACTCTGGTAACGAGCACAGACTCTGGAACGAGCAGAGATTCCGGTAACGAGCAGAGACTCAGGTAACGAGCACAGACTCAGGTAACGAGCACAGACTCAGGTAACGAGCACAGACTCAGGTAACGAGCAGAGACTCAGGTAACGAGCACAAACTCAGGTAACGAGCAGAGAGAGACTCAGGTAAACGAACACAGACTCTGGTAACGAGCACAGACTCTGGAACGAGCACAGACTCTGGTAACGAGCACAGACTCTGGTAACGAGCAGAGACTCGGGTAACGAGCAGAGACTCGGGTAACGAGCAGAGACTCGGGTAACGAGCAGAGACTCTGGTACGAGCACAGACTCTGGTAACGACCAGAGAATCTGGTAACGAGCACAGACTCTGGTAACGAGCACAGACTCTGGTAACGAGCACAGACTCTGGTAACGAGCACAGACTCTGGTAACGAGCACAGACTCTGGTAAAGAG
Source organism: Dissostichus mawsoni (assembly GCA_011823955.1). NCBI lineage: Eukaryota > Metazoa > Chordata > Actinopteri > Perciformes > Nototheniidae > Dissostichus > Dissostichus mawsoni. The sequence continues at coordinate 517,167 of JAAKFY010000117.1, forward strand.
AGAGACTCAGTGACGAGCACAGACTCTGGTAACGAGCACAGACTCTGGTAAAGAGCACAGACTCAGGTAACGAGCAGAGACTCAGGTGACGAGCACATACTCTGGTAAAGAGCACAGACTCAGGTGACGAGCAGAGACTCAGGTGACGAGCAGAGACTCAGGTGACGAGCACAGACTCTGGTGACGAGCACATACTCTGGTGACGAGCAGAGACTCTGGTGACGAGCACATACTCTGGTAACGAGCAGAGACTCAGGTGACGAGCAGAGACTCTGGTGACGAGAGGACTCTGGTGACGAGCACATACTCTGGTAACGAGCAGAGACTCAGGTAACGAGCAGAGACTCAGGTAACGAGCAGAAGACTCTGGTAACGAGCACATACTCTGGTAACGAGCAGAGACTCAGGTAACGAGCAGAGACTCATGTAACGAGCAGAGACTCATGTAACGAGCACATACTCTGGTAAAGAGCACAGACTCTGGTAACGAGCAGAGACTCAGGTAACGAGCAGAGACTCAACGAGCACATACTCTGGTAAAGAGCACAGACTCTGGTAACGAGCAGAGACTCATGTAACGAGCACATACTCTGGTAATGAGCAGAGACTCATGTAACGAGCACATACTCTGGTAACGAGCAGAGACTCATGTAACGAGCAGAGAGAGACGCAGGTAACGAGCAGATACTCATGTAACGAGCAATACTCTGGTAACGAGCAGAGACTCTGGTAACGAGCAGAGACTCTGGTAACGAGCAGAGACTCTGGTAACGAGCACAGACTCTGGTAACGAGCACAGACTCTGGTAAAGAGCACAGACTCAGGTAACGAGCACAGACTCAGGTAACGAGCAGAGACTCTGTTAACGAGCAGAGACTCTGTTAACGAGCAGAGACTCTGTTAACGAGCACAGACTCTGGTAACGAGCACAGACTCAGGTAACGAGCACAGACTCCGGTAACGAGCAGAGACTCAGGTAACGAGCAGAGACTCAGGTAACGAGCAGAGACTCAGGTAACGAGCACAGACTCAGGTAACGAGCACAAACTCAGGTAACGAGCAGAGAGAGACGCAGGTAACGAGCACAGACTCTGGTAACGAGCACAGACTCTGGTAACGAGCAGAGATTCCGGTAACGAGCAGAGACTCAGGTAACGAGCACAGACTCAGGTAACGAGCACAGACTCAGGTAACGAGCAGAGACTCATGTAACGAGCACAAACTCAGGTAACGAGCAGAGAGAGACTCAGGTAACGAGCACAGACTCGGGTAACGAGCACAGACTCGTAACGAGCACAGACTCTGGTAACGAGCAGAGACTCTGGTAACGAGCAGAGACTCGGGTAACGAGCAGAGACTCGGGTAACGAGCACAGACTCTGGTAACCAGCACAGACTCTGGTAACGACCAGAGAATCTGGTAACGAGCACAGACTCTGGTGACGAGCACAGACTCTGGTGACGAGCACAGACTCTGGTGACGAGCACAGACTCAGGTGACGAGCAGAGACTCAGGTGACGAGCACAGACTCTGGTGACGAGCAGAGACTCAGGTGACGAGCAGAGACTCAGGTGACGAGCACAGACTCTGGTGACGAGCAGAGACTCAGGTGACGAGCACAGACTCAGGTGACGAGCACATACTCTGGTAAAGAGCACAGACTCAGGTGACGAGCAGAGACTCTGGTGACGAGCAGAGACTCTGGTGACGAGCAGAGACTCTGGTGACGAGCAGGACTCTGGTGACGAGCAGAGACTTGGTGACGAGCACAGACTCTGGTGACGAGCAGAGACTCAGTGACGAGCAGAGACTCAGGTGACGAGCAGAGACTCAGGTGACGAGCAGAGACTCAGGTGACGAGCAGAGACTCTGGTGACGAGCACATACTCTGGTGACGAGCAGAGACTCAGGTAACGAGCAGAGACTCATGTAACGAGCAAATACTCTGGTAAAGAGCACAGACTCTGGTAACGAGCAGAGACTCATGTAACGAGCACATACTCTGGTAACGAGCAGAGACTCATGTACGAGCACATACTCTGGTAACGAGCAAGAGACTCATGTAACGAGCAGAGAGAGACGCAGGTAACGAGCAGACCTCATGTAACGAGCACATACTCTGGTAACGAGCAGAGACTCATGTACCGAGCACAATACTCTGGTAAAGAGCACAGACTCTGGTAACGAGCAGAGACTCTGGTAACGAGCACAGACTCCGGTAACGAGCACAGACTCTGGTAACGAGCACATACTCTGGTAACGAGCACAGACTCTGGTAAAGAGCACAGACTCAGGTAACGAGCACAGACTCAGGTAACGAGCAGAGACTCTGTTACGAGCAGAGACTCTGTTAACGAGCAGAGACTCTGTTAACGAGCACAGACTCTGTTAACGAGCACAGACTCAGGTAACGAGCACAGACTCAGGTAACGAGCAGAGACTCAGGTAACGAGCAGAGACTCAGGTAACGAGCACAGACTCCGGTAACGAGCACAGACTCCGTAACGAGCACAGACTCCGGTAACGAGCACAGACTCCGGTAACGAGCACAGACTCCGGTAACGAGCAGAGATTCCGGTAACGAGCAGAGATTCCGGTAACGAGCAGAGATTCCGGTAACACAGACTCCGGTAACGAGCACAGACTCAGGTAACGAGCAGAGATTCCGGTAACGAGCAGACTCCGGTAACGAGCAGAGACTCAGGTAACGAGCAGAGACTCAGGTAACGAGCACCGACTCAGGTAACGAGCACAAACTCAGGTAACGAGCAGAGAGAGACGCAGGTAACGAGCACAGACTCTGGTAACGATCACAGCTCTGGTAACGAGCAGAGATTCCGGTAACGAGCAGAGACTCAGGTAACGAGCCAGACTCAGGTAACGAGCACAGACTCAGGTAACGAGCAGAGACTCAGGTAACGAGCACAAACTCAGGTAACGAGCAGAGAGAGACTCAGGTAACGAGCACAGACTCTGGTAACGAGCACAGACTCAGGTACGAGCACAGACTCTGGTAACGAGCACAGACTCGTACGAGCACAGACTCTGGTAACGAGCAGAGACTCGGGTAACGAGCAGAGACTCGGTAACGAGCAGAGACTCTGGTAACGAGCACAGACTCTGGTAACGACCAGAGAATCTGGTAACGAGCACAGACTCTGGTGACGAGCACAGACTCTGGTGACGAGCACAGACTCTGGTGACGAGCACAGACTCTGGTAACGAGCACAGACTCTGGTAAAGAGCACAGACTCAGGTGACGAGCAGAGACTCAGGTGACGAGCACAGACTCTGGTAACGAGCAGAGACTCAGGTGACGAGCACAGACTCTGGTGACGAGCAGAGACTCAGGTGACGAGCACAGACTCAGGTGACGAGCACATATCTGGTAAAGAGCACAGACTCAGGTGACGAGCAGAGACTCAGGTGACGAGCAGAGACTCTGGTGACGAGCAGAGACTCTGGTGACGAGCAGAGACTCTGGTGACGAGCAGAGACTCTGGTGACGAGCAGAGACTCAGGTGACGAGCAGAGACTCAGGTGACGAGCAGAGACTCAGGTGACGAGCAGAGACTCAGGTGACGAGCAGAGACTCTGGTGACGGCACATACTCTGGTAACGAGCAGAGACTCAGGTAACGAGCAGAGACTCATGTAACGAGCACAGACTCTGGTAAAGAGCACAGACTCTGGTAACGAGCAGAGACTCATGTAACGAGCACATACTCTGGTAACGAGCAGAGACTCATGTAACGAGCATACTCTGGTAACGAGCAGAGACTCATGTAACGAGCAGAGAGAGACGCAGGTAACGAGCAGAGACTCATGTAACGAGCACATACTCTGGTAACGAGCAGAGACTCATGTACCGAGCACATACTCTGGTAAAGAGCACAGACTCTGGTAACGAGCAGAGACTCTGGTAACGAGCACAGACTCTGGTAACGAGCACAGACTCTGGTAACGAGCACATACTCTGGTAACGAGCACAGACTCTGGTAAAGAGCACAGACTCAGGTAACGAGCACAGACTCAGGTAACGAGCACAGACTCAGGTAACGAGCAGAGACTCCGTTAACGAGCAGAGACTCCGTTAACGAGCACAGACTCCGTTAACGAGCACAGACTCCGGTAACGAGCAGAGACTCCGGTAACGAGCAGAGATTCCGTAACGAGCACAGACTCCGGTAACGAGCACAGACTCAGGTAACGAGCAGAGATTCCGGTAACGAGCAGAGACTCCGGTAACGAGCAGAGACTCAGGTAACGAGCAGAGACTCAGGTAACGAGCACAGACTCAGGTAACGAGCACAAACTCAGGTAACGAGCAGAGAGAGACGCAGGTAACGAGCACAGACTCTGGTAACGAGCACAGACTCTGGTAACGAGCAGAGATTCCGGTAACGAGCAGAGACTCAGGTAACGAGCACAGACTCAGGTAACGAGCACAGCTCAGGTAACGAGCAGAGACTCAGGTAACGAGCACAAACTCAGGTAACGAGCAGAGAGGACTCAGGTACGGCACAGACTCTGGTAACGAGCACAGACTCAGGTAACGAGCACAGACTCTGGTAACGAGCACAGACTCGTAACGAGCACAGACTCTGGTAACGAGCACAGACTCGGGTAACGAGCAGAGACTCTGGTAACGAGCACAGACTCTGGTAACGACCAGAGAATCTGGTAACGAGCACAGACTCTGGTAACGAGCAACAGACTCTGGTAACGAGCACAGACTCTGGTAACGCAGAGACTCGGGTAACGAGCAGAGACTCGGGTACGAGCAGATACTCCGGTAACGAGCAGACTCCGGTAACGAGCACAGGCTCAGTAACGAGCAGAGATTCCGGTAACGAGCAGATGCTCAGGTAACGAGCAGAGGCTCAGGTAACGCGCACAGACTCAGGTACGAGCAGAGACTCTGGTAAGGAGCACAGACTCAGGTAAGGAGCAGAGACTCAGGTAAGGAGCACAGACTCAGGTAAGGAGCACAGACTCAGGTAAGGACAGAGACTCAGGTAAGGAGCACAGACTCAGGTAAGGAGCAGAGACCAGGTAAGGAGCACAGACTCTGGTAAGGAGCACAGACTCAGGTAAGGAGCAGAGACTCAGGTAAGGAGCAGAGACTCAGGTAAGGAGCGAGACTCAGGTAAGGAGCAGAGACTCAGGTAAGGAGCACAGACTCAGGTAAGGAGCACAGACTCAGGTAAGGAGCAGAGACTCAGGTAAGGAGCACAGACTCAGGTAAGGAGCACAGACTCAGGTAACCACAGACCTAAAGGTGTGCTCACCTGTCCAGAGACGTCAAACTGTCCCTCATGTAACGAGCCCGGGGCTTCGGGACCGGAGGAGGAGGCGGGTTCATCTGTGGTAATATACAGAGAGACACACATGCATTAAAGACAAGAAATAACTAGTAAATATAAAGGGAAGATCAACGTTTTGTGTTCAAATGATGACACGTGTTTGGTTAACAAATAGGATTTTCTGTTACGAATAACGGTGCAAATTAAATCCACGTTAGTGTTAAAATAACGACTAAAGTCATGTGACCAAATAGTTAACGTCTACGTAAACAACACATTAAATAAGTTACCTGAAGAAGAGGCAGTTTGCGATACAGAACATTAGGTACGGAAGTTACACACTGGGACGAACATGTGAAATGAAATACATTCATTAGTTTGCAAATCGTGTGAAGGTATAACTATAAAAGAAATCAGCATTTAGGTCAAAACTAAAAAATAGTTTGGAGCGACAAGTAAGATTAACGTTGCAAACCATCCATCTTCTCTCAAACCTCTCTACCACTGGAAGGTGCTGGTTCTTCAGAGAACAAACCTTTGGAGGAACTAGGACCAATCAGCTTTGAGGTCAAAACACAGAATGAATGAAGATGAGAAATTAAGAACACAAGTTACCTAACAATTAATGTTTGTGTTAAATATCTACAAACGTCACTCATGGTTCATGGTACGTTGGTAAAACCACACACACACACACACACACACACACACACACACACACACACACACACACACACACACACACACACACACTGAACTGAATATTACCTCCTGATAATAACAGCCGTTTCTTGCCGTGTTGTAATAAACTCCTGAGTGCAAAGATACCTGCTCACCTGTGTGTGGTGTGTGTGTGTGTGTGTGTGTGTGTGTGTGTGTGTTCACCGTGTGTGTGTGTGTGTGTGTTGTGTGTGTGTGTGTGTGTGTGTGTGTGTGTGTTCACCTGTGTGTGTGTGTGTGTGTGTGTGTGTGTTCACCTGTGTGTGGTGTGTGTGTGTGTGTGTTCACCTGTGTGTGTGTGTGTGTGTGTGTGTGTGTGTGTGTGTGTGTGTGTGTGTGTTCACCTGTGTGTGTGGTCACCTGTGTGTGTGTGTGTGTGTGTGTGTGTGTGTGTGTGTGTGTGTGTGTGTGTGTGTTCACCTGTGTGTGTGTTCACCTGTGTGTGTGGTCACCTGTGTGTGTGTTCACTGTGTGTGTGTGTGTGTGTGTGTGTGTGGTGTGTGTGTTCACCTGTGTGGTGTGTGTGTGTGTGTGTGTGTGTGTGTGTTCACCTGAGTGTGTTCACCTGTGTGTGTGGTCACCTGTGTGTGTGTTCACCTGTGTGTGTGTGTGTGTGTTCACCTGTGTGTGTGGTTGTGTGTGTGTGTGTGTGTGTGTGTGTGTGTGTTCACCTGTATGTGTGTTCACCTGTGTGTGTGTTCACCTGTGTGTGTGGTCACCTGTGTGTGTGTGTGTGTTGTGTGTGTTCACCTGTGTGTGTGTGTGTGTGTTGTGTTGTGTGTCCACCTGTATGTGGTCACCTGTGTGTGGTTCACCTGTGTGTGTGTGTGTGTTCACATGTGTGTGTGTGGTTTGTGTGTGTGTGTGGTGTGTGTGTGTGTGTGTGGTGTGTGTGTGTGTGTTCACCTGTCAATATATTTACCTGTGTGTCTCTGTGTTCCTGTTTCAGCTCTCTGCATACAAACTGAACCGTCAAATCTTCTCACTCCGTGTGTGTGTGTGTGTATGTGTGTTTGTGTGTGTGTGTGTGAGAGAGAGAACCTGCCTACAGAGATCACATGGGAACAACAAGCGCTGTGATTGGTGGGAGGGAATACACCTGCACCAATCAGCTGTCAGGATGTTTTTACAGTGCAGTCAGAGAAATGTCCAACGAGTCCGACCTGCTGCAGGAATGTAGGTGTGTGTGTGTGTGTGTGTGTGTGTGTGTGGTGTGTGTGTGTGTGTGTGTGTGTGTGTGTGTGTGTGTGTGTGTGTGTGTGTGTGTGTGTAAACTCTGACACACTGAGGAAAGATCAAATCTGTAGGAATGAGAAATGAAACTGATTCTAATATTCAAGAGACTCAATTATTATCATCTTTTTATTCATTTGCTGAAATGATCACCTGGAATGAAACACTTCAAACTCTTTATTACAAAAATCACATTTAATGAATGATTCTTCTGTCTCTCCACACGGCCTATGGAAGCCCATTGCTGCAAAGAAAGTGCAACGTTGTTTTTTTTCCATGAAGTCGATTAAAATGCTAAATCTTTTCAAAATAGTACTTTCCGGGACTGTTAGACGAGCACTACGGGATAGTTTTGGTTATTTTAACTCAGTTCCATAAAGTTTTCTTTGTTCCTCTCACTGGCGGTAATGAGCTTCCATATATCACAGATCAGTTACCTAGCGTAGCACAGAGACTGGAAACAGGTGGAAACTGCTAGCATTCAACACACACACACACACACACACACACAACACACACACACACACACACACTCACACTCACACTCACACTCACTCACTCACTCACTCACACACACACACACACACACACACAAACTCACACACACACACACAACACACACTCACACTCTCACACACACACACACACTCACTCACTCACTCACACACACACACACACACACACACACTCACACTCACACATACAAACACACACACACACACACACATTCACACTCACACTCACACTCACACTCACACTCACACTCACACACACACACACACACACACACACACATACACACAGCAGCTGTAGTTCCTCTAGAAAATGTGAACACATCCTCTTCATTAGAATAAATAAATACCTGAACCTGTTTCCAGGCCTCAGGCTCCAAAAGGACATTCCCAGAACAAATGACCATATCTTCACTTCTAAAAGGGGTAAATAAATAATCTTTTTTCTCAAAGCAATGATAAACTTGTGAGTTGGATGTAGACAAGTCAGAATCATATACATTTTTTTTTAATTTTAAAGTAAATTCAGATTTGAACATCGTAAAAAAAAAGTTTCCGTCCAAAAAAGAAAACATTAGTGAAAAGCAGGGCCACACTAAATGCGCATAGGTGCATAGGTGCATAGGTGCATAGGTGCATAGGTGCATAGGGGCATAGGTGCATAGGTGCATAGGTGCATAGGTGCATAGGTGCATAGGTGCATAGGTGCATAGGGGCATAGGTGCATAGGTGCATAGTGCATAGGTGCATAGGTGCATAGGGGCATAGGGCATAGGGCATAGGTGCATAGGTGCATAGGGGCATAGGGGCATAGGTGCATAGGGGCATAGGTGCATAGGGGCATAGGGGCATAGGTGCATAGGTGCATAGGTGCATAGGTGCATAGGTGCATAGGTGCATAGTGCATAGGGGCATAGGTGCATAGGGGCATAGGTGCATAGGGGCATAGGGGCATAGGTGCATAGGTGCATAGGTGCATAGGTGCATAGGGGCATAGGTGCATAGGTGCATAGGTGCATAGGGGCATAGGTGCATAGGTGCATAGGTGCATAGGTGCATAGGGGCATAGGGGCATAGTGCATAGGGGCATAGGTGCATAGGTGCATAGGTGCATAGGGGCATAGGTGCATAGGTGCATAGGTGCATAGGGGCATAGGTGCATAGGTGCATAGGTGCATAGGCATAGGTGCATAGGTGCATAGGGGCATAGGGGCATAGGTGCATAGGTGCATAGGGGCATAGGTGCATAGGTGCATAGGTGCATAGGGGCATAGGTGCATAGGGGCATAGGTGCATAGGGGCATAGGGGCATAGGGGCATAGGTGCATAGGGGCATAGGTGCATAGGGGCATAGGGGCATAGGGGCATAGGTGCATAGGTGCATAGGGGCATAGGTGCATAGGCGCATAGGTGCATAGGTGCATAGGCGCATAGGTGCGGCTCAGCTGAGGCTCCCTCCGCAAGATGAGGCCCCACGCAGTCTGCATGATCGGCCTGTATGGGACGGCCCTGGTGAAAACCACCCTTGAATGATGGGATAGGAGACTAAAGTTTAGGAATCCAAACTATAACATATAACAAGTACCCTGTATCCAGACTGATGCAAAACAAGTGACATTTGACCTTTTTAGAGAGATTTAGCAAAAAAAGTCCACCTCTGGGGTCATTTGGGTGGATTTGACCTATCTCTGGCCCCCCTTTTCGATTTTGATGATTGACATCTCTTTGAACCGTTAGAGCCAATAGAATCGAGGGGAAGTTCCTCAAATCCATCTAAACATTACCCATTGGTGAATGAGTGATGCATATCCAGAATGCCCAAACCGGAAGCTGTCATAACTCTGGTGGCTCTCATAGCAGCTAATGTGAAAACTATAGGTTACTTACGTAACCCCAGTTCTCAGAGTAACATGAAGTGAGATGTCTCACTATGGGATGCGCCTCAACGCGTATGCACCAGAAGCATCAATCTCATTACGCCAATCCTGATTGGCTGGTGATCTTGACGCCAACGTCAGGGAATCCACACCAACCCTATAAGTAGCTTGCGCCACGACGCAGGCGTCATTCAAAATAAGCACCTCTTCTCGCTTCGCCTCAGCAAGAAGGGCCGTCAGGTGAGACATCTCACTTCATGTTACTCTGAGAACTGGGGTTACGTAAGTAACCTATAGTTCTCATTCATAACACTCCGTTCGATGTCTCACTATGGGATATTGAGACTCCCGCATTGCCAGACATGCTTATCTCGAAAATCACCAACACAAAAACAGAACTTAACAGGTAGAACCCTGTCCCAATACGGGGCCCAGCACTGCGCGGGCCACACTTGGAGCAGAAACATCTAGCCTGTAAAAGCGGACAAAAGTGAGCGGCGAGGACCAGCTCGCTGCTGCACAAATGTCTTGAATGGAAACACCCTTGAACAAAGCCCAGGATGTAGCCAATCCACGAGTAGAATGAGCGCGCAGGCCCGTTGGTGCCTGCAAACCCTGACTCGTATAAGCCAGAGCAATCGCCTCCACAATCCAGTGGGAGAGCCGTTGCCTGGTAACGGGCTTGCCCTTATGAGGGTTAGCCCAAGATACAAAGAGTTGGTCATTGCACCGAAACTCTTTCGACCTGTCCATATAAGTGCGCAAAGCACGAACGGGCAAAGCAAATTCGGCCGCTGTTCCCCAGAGGAACCTAGCGGTGAAGGAAATGCCTCAAGGTCAATGGGAGTGCATGAGCCAACCACCTTAGGCACAAAGGCCGGGTTGGGCTTCAGCAATACTCTCGTTTGCCCCGGGGCAAACTGAGTACACGAAGGATGCACAGAGAGCGCGTGAATATCACTGACTCGTTTGGCAGATGCCAGAGCCAGTAACAACACTGTCTTCAGTGACAGGTGCTTCATGTCAGCGTCTTCCAGGGGTTCAAATGGAGCTCGAGCGAGCCCATCTAAAACCACTGTCAAGTCCCACAGGGGCACCAATGACCTGGAAACGGGGAGGAGCCGGCGAGCCCCTTTCATAAAACGGCAGACCAAGGGATGTTGGCTAGCCGTCTTTCCCCCAAAGCCCACATGGCATGCGGCAATAGCAGCCAGGTACACTTTGATCGTGGAGAAAGCTCTGTGTTTATCAATCAGATCCTGTAGAAATGATAGAATCACACCGACAGGGCATTGAAAAGAGATGTGTTTCTTTTGAAGACACCACTCCTCAAACACCCTCCACTTACAGTCATAGAGAGACCTGGTGGAGGAAGCCCTTGCACTCTGAATAGTGTTTATCACTTTCTGAGGGAGCCCCACTGTACTCAGGTTATACCACTCACGGGCCAGGCCCATAGCGCCAGGCGCTCTGGGTGTGGGTGAAAAATCATCCCCCCCGCCTGAGATAGTATGTCCCTGCGTAGCGGGAGCTGCCACGGCTGTCCGCACAGCAGCTGATATATCTCCGCCAGCCAGTACATTGCAGGCCAGTGTGGAGCTATCAGGATCAGTGTGTGGCGTTGTTCTCTCACTCTGGCCAGAGTTGGAGGTATTAGAGCCAGGGGTGGGAACGCGTACAGAAGGGCCGGGGGCCAAACGTGTGCGAGCGCGTCCACGCCTAACGGTGCGTTTAGATCGCGCATTGAAAAGAACAGCTGACATTGAGCATTTTCTTTTGATGCGAACAGATCTACCGCGGCCCGGCCGTAACGCACCCACAGCTGACTCACAATCGTTGGATGTAGAGTCCAGTCTGCGTATAGTGGTGCACCTCTGGACAGCAGATCTGCCCCGAGGTTCATCACTCCCGGTACGTGTGTCGCTCTCAGAGAGAGGAGACGTCCGCAGCTCCATAAGATCAGTTTGCGTGCCAGCATGTGTAACTGGAGAGAACGCAAACCCCCTTGGCGGTTTATATACGATATTGTGGTCGTGTTGTCTGTCCTCACGAGGACATGATGTCCCCTGAGAAAAGGCAGAAAGCGTCTTAGGGTGAGAAACACCGCTAAGAGCTCCAGATAATTTATGTGTGACCGTTGGAGGTCTCTGCTCCAGAGACCCCTCACAGGTCGACCTTCGTATATGCCCCCCCAGCCCGTCAGACATGCGTCCGTGGTGACCACCTTCCGCGATAGGACAGCACCCATAGGCACGCCTCGCACCAGGAAAGTCGGGTGCAGCCAGTGGCGTAGCGCCGTTACGCAGTGCACAGTGACCATCACTCTCCGCGCGCCATGACGCGCGGGGTTTAGTCTGAGGGCAGCTACCCAGCGCTGAAATTCCCTCATGTGTAAGCGGCCCAGACGTACTACTAGGATGGCTGACGCCATGAGCCCCAGTAACCGCAGACATGATCTGAAGAGAACATATTTGCGTGGCTGGAAACGAGCGAGGCAAGCCCTGAAGGCTCTCACTCTCTCCGCTGACAGGCGGGCTGTGAAGGGTACCGAGCTCAGACGTAAGCCCAGGAAGAGCACCGACTGGGCTGGGGACAACATGCTCTTTTCTGTGTTTATTACAAAACCCAGGTCGAGCAGGTGTTTCATGAGGATATTCGTCTGCATAATAGCCTCCTGCTCCGACTGTGCCAGAAGGAGCCAGTCGTCTAAATAGGTTGCCAGGCGAATACCCTGTTGTCTTAACGGGGCTATCGCTGCTTCCGTACATCGCACAAACACCCGTGGGCTGAGAGACAGACCGAAGGGAAGCACTCTGTACTCGTAACAGACACCCTGAAAAGCGAACCTCAGATATTTCCTGTGTGGATAATATACTGGGATGTGAAAATACGCGTCTTTCAGGTCGATTGATGTGAACCAATCGTCCTGACGCACGAGACGCAGCAGGGATGTGTGAGTAAGCATCCGAAATTTGTATTTTCTGAGATACCCGTTCAGAGCCCTTAAATCTAGGATGGGGCGAATTCCATTCCCTCCCCGTTTGGGAACGAGGAAGTATTTGGAATAGAAGCCGCTCTGACTCCGTTCGGAGGGTACGATGGATATGGCTTTCTTTTCTAGTAGCGAGAGAATCTCCTGCTCTAGAATGTGAGCCGACGCTCCCCGGGCATGTGATTGCACAATGCCCGAGAAGCGAGGGGGGGTGACAGCGAATTGGAGTCTGTAGCCCCGTGATATCGTCTTGAAAACCCAAGCAGAGCATGTGAGCATCTTCCACCTTTCGCTCCTCAGAGCGAGCGGAGATGTCACCATATCTCTGTTGTCTGCACCCTGTGACCGCATTGGTTGTGTTATGGCGCCCTCTAGTGTCTGAACACGGTGGCGCTCTAGGGTGACAACCTCGGTCGACACTGCGCATGCGCGCGGTGATGGTGCGTTCACAGACCCGGCCACCGTCCGCATTCCGAGAGAGGCGTTTATAGCCACTCTCAGAAGCGGGGCAGTCACCTGACTGTTTATTGACATTATTATTTCTTTTTAATATTTTCGACTGTGCCCTTGGCTTTAAGCCTGGAAGCAACAGTGGCAAACATTTTATTTTTAGACCCTTGTGTGTGCTTGTGTGACTGAACGACTGGCAGGAACTGCTGTCAGTGCTGTGAAGTCTGCTTCCCTCATGGCGCGAACTGGAGGATGACGTGCAGTCATCACCCGAGGCGGCGGGAAGGGGGGCGTGGTTGTCCCCCGGAAACACATGGGTGCTGGACACGTGCGGAACACGATCCAGGGCTGAAAGAGAACAGGAAACCTCCAGCCCTTTCCCCGAGGGGGGGAGGGAAGGCTGTCAGGCTGCCCTCTTCTTCTTCCTCGCCTGGTGACTGAAAGTCTGGGTCGGCGGCGCCTGTGTGGCTGCTGCCGGGACCGGGGACTTTCTTGGCCAATTCGTCCGCGCCTCGTGTCTCGGTGGGAGACCGGGGGCGGGCTGTGGCTTCTGCCGCCTCGGGACCTTGAACAGGGCCGAGTGCGGGGTAGCCTGGGAGAAGGTCCGTCGCAGGACCGTTGGGGGCGGCGGCTGGGCTTTCCGAGGGAGGCAAAGCTGGAGAGCTTCATCCTCCTTCTTCTTGGCCTCACACCGCTGTTGCATGGAGGCAAGAGCGGTGCCGAATATGCCCTCAGGGACGATTGGCATGTCCAACACGTCCTCCTTTTCCCGGTCGGGGAGGTTTGTCAGGTTAAGCCATCTGGCTCTCTCCTGCACCACCATCATCCCTAGCGATTTGCCTGTGGCCTGGACTGCACAGCGCTGTACGCGGAGGCAAATGTCCGTGATCGCCATGATCTCCTCCCACACGGCCGGTTCAGGTTTTACCGTCATGTCCGCACACAGCTCCGCTTGGTACGCGGTTAGCATGGAGGAGACATTCAGCGCCCTGACGGACAAAGCAGCCGCTTTGTAGGCCCGTTCAGTCATTGCGGACTGGAACCGGTCCGCCTTTGTCGGCAGTGTGGGGTTCCTGCTCGGGGCCGCCGACAACCGCGGTTGGAGGTGGGCTGCCACAAGCGGCTCCATAGGAGGCATGCGGAGCAACCCGAGCTTCTCCATGCCCTCAAAGTCCAGAGAGGAGGCTCCCTGGATTGGGGCCTTGCTGCTGAAGGGGCGGTCTCTCCAGGAGACCGACACCTCGTCCAGCAGCTCTGGAAATACGGGGAGAAGTTGCCTGGTCAGCCTCGCGGCTTGGGGCAAGTTCTTTCCCTCGTATCTAGACCTGGAGGGCTCTCTGGCCGCTTCAGGCCAGGGGATGTCCAGCCTGGATGCAGCGCGTTGGCACACGGCCTGCAGGTCCATGCTGAGGCGGGGGAGCGGTGGCTCGCCTTCGCCCGGGGAAGCGGACATGGCCCCAGGCTTGGCAGCCTGGGCAGACGAGACGAAGATGTCATCTTCGCCCTCGTCCGAGTCGGAAAGAAGAAACTCCGAGGTGTATTCTTCCTCCTCCTCCCCATAGTCCAGCTCCAGGACATCCTCCGCGGGTGAGACCATGGTGAGGTCCAGTTGGGAGCCCCAGCTTGACACAGCACGGGGCCCCCTTCCCGCGGCTGCCGCCGCCACCGAGTCCCAGCTTGACACAGCGCGGGACCCGGCACCCGTGGCGGTCGCCACCATGCCCTGCTCGCCGGCCGGCGAGTCTACAGGCATGAGGGGGTCTCGGTCCGGCATGCTAGCTTGGCGTGCTAGCCGTCGGCGGAGGCTTTTGGCGGTAAAGCGGGAACAATGCCCGCACGCGCCGGGGGTGTCGATCGCCTCCTGGGCATGTTGCAGCCCGAGGCAAGACGAGCAGACCTGGTGTGAGTCAGTACTCGATATCTTCAGCCCGCAGCCGCAGAGCCGAGCCTCCGACACTCCGTCTCCTCTGGTGTGAGGGAGGGAAGAGTCCATCCTAGCTAGCCTTGGTGCGGCGTAGAAGGGACAAACGAGCAACAGGCGTGTTACCGTTTGCGGGAAAAAATCCAAAACCTTACCGTTATCCGTTGGAAAAAAACGGCAGGGTAGATTCTGATATTAACTGGAGTGTTAATATAGAGAATTCCCGTGCGAAGCAAAAGCAGCTGGCGAGCGTCCGTCGACCGAAGGTTAGCTTCGTAAATCAGTCTGTGGACCGTTAAGCTAGCTAGCTACTGATCTTCCTCGAGATGTGCTCCGAAGCGAGAAGAGGTGTTTGAATGACGCCTGCGTCGTGGCGCAAGCTACTTATAGGGTTGGTGGATTCCCTGACGTTGGCGTCAAGATCACCAGCCAATCAGGATTGGCGTAATGAGATTGATGCTTCTGGTGCATACGCGTTGAGGCGCATCCCATAGTGAGACATCGAACGGAGTGTTATGAATGAGAACTCCGTTATTGACATAAATATGAAGATGGATTATCAGTAATCATTTCAAAGTGACACGGACACATTGGATGAACCTATGGATGAACCTATGGATGAACCTATGGATGAACCTATGGATGAACCTATGGATGAACCTATGGATGAACCTATGGATGAACCTATGGATGAACCTATGGATGAACCTATGGATGAACCTATGGATGAACCTATGGATTAACCTATGGATGAACCTATGGATTAACCTATGGATTAACCTATGGATGAACCTATGGATTAACCTTCAGCAGCGTTTTTATCGTTTTAATGCCATTGAACACAACTTTTGATCAGAACAACAGCTAAGGTGAGACAATGTCCCGTTTTTGCTCCGTAAAGCTCCGTGTTGTGATGTCTGTTTTCGCG
Organism: Dissostichus mawsoni; assembly: GCA_011823955.1. Lineage (NCBI taxonomy): Eukaryota > Metazoa > Chordata > Actinopteri > Perciformes > Nototheniidae > Dissostichus > Dissostichus mawsoni. The sequence continues at coordinate 533,105 of JAAKFY010000117.1, forward strand.
AGTTCTGATCACCTAGAATCTGTGGAATCTCAGCTTGCTAATCGATATCTTGTTTGTGCAGATCCGATATGTAATAAGGATAAAGATGGTTCGTATCGTCAGTTAGCTGAGTTTCTTCCCGTTAATCGACACATTAATAGGTTTTAAATGTTAAGAAGCCCTGAGACACAGTTTCGTGAGAGAAAAAGACAACGCAGCCCCGCGTGTCATGTTTCCATGTTGTGTTTGTACATGAAAGAATCAACTTGCTGGACGTTTACAGGGTTTATTAAACAGTGCTGGCTCATACACGTTATCCATCCTAGGGTGTCTATCTCTTGGACAGCAGGGGGCGCAGTTATACTGAGAGCACAATATATTCACATGAATATCACACCGCGGGCAGGGGCCTCCGGGTTGAACAGCTCAAAGAAGAATAATCTTAGTTAACTTAAACTAAAAGTTGGTTATTTAAACAAACAATCTTTTTTTTCTGCATGATTTCATGTATAGTTTTAACAGCATTGTCTCATTTAAAGGTTAATAATTATATCATATCTCACTATATTCGGCTCTTTGGCAAAATAAAAAACAGAAATGTAAAAACATCAACAAATAAATCTAAAACTAAATCCTGTCCTAAAAGTTTCATTTCTATAGTTTTTGATTAATTTAATTAGTTTCCTGTTGTTTCTTTCCCACTCGTCTGCAGTCAGTCACTCAGCCACACACTCTGACTCTGACTCTGACTCTGACTCTGACTCCTAAAACATGTGTTATACTTTGTTTACAATTTACCTTTGACGTTTGGAACAATTATAAAATGTTAAACATTACGAACATTATAAATATTTAGAATGGGGCGGGGCTTCACGTGGGGCGGGGCTTCACGTGGGGCGGGGCCTGGGGGCGGGGCTTCACGTGGGGCGGGGCTTCACGTGGGGCGGGGCTTCACGTGGGGCGGGGCTTCACGTGGGGCGGGGCCTGGGGGCGGGCTTCACGTGGGGCGGGGCTTCACGTGGGGCGGGGCCTGGGGACGGGGCTTCACGTGGGGCGGGGCTTCACGTGGGGCGGGGCCTGGGGACGGGGCTTCACGTGGGGCGGGGCTTCACGTGGGGCGGGGCCTGGGGACGGGGCTTCACGTGGGGCGGGGCTTCACGTGGGGCGGGGCCTGGGGACGGGGCTTCTGGACAGCGGCTGACGCTCAGGAAGGACGAGCTGCCGGAGTTCTGCCGACACGAAGAACCGGAGGAACCTTTGAAGCTCGGACGCCTCCGACGCCAGCGGCAGCGCAGGATCCGGATAAAAGCCTGACACAGAACATCATAACATCAACAGAGGAACACGGAACCATAACACATCAACAGAGGAACACGGAACCATAACACATCAACAGAGGAACACAGAACATCAACACATCAACAGAGGAACACAGAACATCAACACATCAACAGAGGAACACGGAACATCATAACATCAACAGAGGAACACAGAACATCAACACATCAACAGAGGAACACAGAACATCAACACATCAACAGAGGAACACGGAACATCATAACATCAACAGAGGAACACGGAACATCATAACATCAACAGAGGAACACAGAACATCAACACATCAACAGAGGAACACAGAACATCAACACATCAACAGAGGAACACAGAACCATAACACATCAACAGAGGAACACAGAACCATAACACATCAACAGAGGAACACAGAACATCAACACATCAACAGAGGAACACAGAACATCAACAGAGGAACACAGAACATCAACACATCAACAGAGGAACACAGAACAACAACACATCAACAGAGGAACACAGAACATCATAACATCAACAGAGGAACACAGAACCATAACACATCAACAGAGGAACACAGAACCATAACACATCAACAGAGGAACACAGAACATCAACACATCAACAGAGGAACACAGAACATCAACACATCAACAGAGGAACACAGAACATCAACACATCAACAGAGGAACACAGAACATCAACACATCAACAGAGGAACACAGAACAACAACACATCAACAGAGGAACACGGAACATCATAACATCAACAGAGGAACACGGAACCATAACACATCAACAGAGGAACACGGAACCATAACACATCAACAGAGGAACACGGAACAACAACACATCAACAGAGGAACACAGAACATCAACACATCAACAGAGGAACACAGAACATCAACACATCAACAGAGGAACACAGAACAACAACACATCAACAGAGGAACACGGAACATCATAACATCAACAGAGGAACACGGAACCATAACACATCAACAGAGGAACACGGAACCATAACACATCAACAGAGGAACACGGAACCATAACACATCAACAGAGGAACACAGAACATCAACACATCAACAGAGGAACACAGAACAACAACACATCAACAGAGGAACACAGAACAACAACACATCAACAGAGGAACACAGAACATCAACACATCAACAGAGGAACACAGAACATCAACACATCAACAGAGGAACACAGAACAACAACACATCAACAGAGGAACACGGAACATCAACACATCAACAGAGGAACACAGAACATCAACACATCAACAGAGGAACACAGAACATCAACACATCAACAGAGGAACACGGAACCATAACACATCAACAGAGGAACACGGAACAACAACACATCAACAGAGGAACACAGAACATCAACACATCAACAGAGGAACACGGAACCATAACACATCAACAGAGGAACACAGAACAACAACACATCAACAGAGGAACACAGAACATCAACACCTCAACAGAGGAACACGGAACATCAACACCTCAACAGAGGAACACAGAACATCAACACATCAACAGAGGAACACGGAATCATAACACATCAACAGAGGAACACGGAACAACAACACATCAATAGAGGAACACAGAACCATAACACATCAACAGAGGAACACGGAACCATAACACATGAACAGAGGAACACGGAACAACAACACATCAACAGAGGAACACGGAACATCAACACATCAACAGAGGAACACGGAACAACAACACATCAACAGAGGAACACGGAACATTCACACATCAACAGAGGAACACGGAACAACAACACATCAACAGAGGAACACGGAACAACAACACATCTACAGAGGAACACGGAACAACAACACATCAACAGAGGAACACGTAACCATAACACATGAACAGAGGAACACGGAACAACAACACCTCAACAGAGGAACACAGAACATCAACACCTCAACAGAGGAACACAGAACATCAACACATCAACAGAGGAACACGGAACCATAACACATCAACAGAGGAACACGGAACCATAACACATCAACAGAGGAACACGGAACCATAACACATCAACAGAGGAACACGGAACCATAACACAGGGTAGATGATGGTAGTATTAGTAGTAGTTTTAGTGTCATGGTTTTGGATTGTTTTCATTTTCCACCTTATTTTGAAATGTTTTCCTCCTTGTCTCTTGTCTGGTTCTACTTCCAGTGTTTGCCTCCTTGTCTCTTGTCTGGTTCTACTTCCTGTGTTTGCCTCCTTGTCTCTTGTCTGGTTCTACTTCCTGTGTTTGCCTCCTTGTCTCTTGTCTGGTTCTACTTCCTGTGTTTGCCTCCTTGTCTCTTGTCTGGTTCTACTTCCTGTGTTTGCCTCCTTGTCTCTTGTCTGGTTCTACTTCCTGTGTTTGCCTCCTTGTCTCTTGTCTGGTTCTACTTCCTGTGTTTGCCTTCCTGTCGTTAGTTGCCCTGGTGTGTCTGATTGTCTGATTGTGTTCACCTGTTGCCCTTGTGTTTCTGCCTCCCCTGCCCAGCTGTGTCTTGTCCTGTGATTACCCTTCTGTGTATTTAGTCTTGTCTTCCCCTGTGCTCCATGTCTGTTCGTCGTCATTTCATGTCCCTGCTACCTGTCGTCTATGCTTGTCCATGTCTCCTGACTGTTCCCGTCTGTAAGTTTGTTCCTGTCTGTCGTGCTCCCCGGTTTTGTTTCTGTTAATTAGTTTCTTGTTTTTCATGCCTTCGGCTTTTTAATAATAGCTCGTTTTTTGTTAACAAACCTTTTTGTACTTTTTAACTGCACTTGGGTCCTATTTTCCCCACCCTGACATTTAGTAGTATTAGTAGTATTAGTAGTAGTACTACCTGTTTGAACTCCCTGCTGTAACAGGGGTAGATGATGGGGTTCAGGCAGCTGTTGAAATATCCCAACCAGAAGATCACTTTGAAAAACGTCTCAGGAGGACGAAGACTGCTGATGAAGGAGCCTACACACACACACACACACACACACACCACACACACACCAACACACACACACACACACACACACACACACACACACACACACACCCAACACACCACACACACACACACACACACACACACACACACACACACCACACACACACACACAATTAATATAAGTATGTGCTTTTATATATTAAAATACTCTCCCCTGCTCACAGTGGTTGACCTGCAGATATGGAGGTGATGTTCGGTGTGTCGGAGTGATATCAGGTTTTATGAGGACTTCTCTCCTCAGGCGGAGTTTATCGGAGGCTTCTGAAGGGATTAATTCTCCCTCAGTATGGACTTGTAAGGCCATACGGCCTCAGGCTGCTCTCCTGAACCTCGGCACGAAAACCCGCAGAAACCTTCCCATGATGCATCACTGCTGCATGTTTCTCCAAGTTTGGAAATCCTCAGAAACAAAGTTATTCTAACCCAAAGATCTGCACTTTAATCATTATTATAACAACAGTGTGCAGGAGCAGCTCGTCTGCGGACATACAACCATTTGCAGTGCGTTACAAAAACTTCAAAGAGACTCAAGATGACTTCAAAGAGACTCAAGATGACTTCAAAGATGCTCAAAATGACTTTAAAGAGACTCAAGATGACTTCAAAGAGACTCAAAATAACTTAAAAGAGACTCAAAATAACTTAAAAGAGACTCAAGGTGACTTCAAAGATGCTCAAAATTACTACAAAGAGATACAAATGACTTCAAGAGACTCAAAGACACTTCAAAGAGACACAAAGAGACTTTAAAGAGACTCACAATTACTTCAAAGAGACTCAAAATGACTACAAAGAGACTAAGAATGACTTCAAAGATGCTCAATGACTTCAAAGACACTCCAGTTTTCTGCAGACATCAAACCAGTTGCATTTCGTCACAAAACGCTGCTGATTCATGGAGGACGCAGAGCAGAGCATGACTCAGCATTAAACGTTCTTTATTGTTTTATAAGCAGAGAGGTTTATATCAGGATGAATGTTTGTTAAAGTGTTTTATTAGAGAACAGAGAGACGTTCACAGGGTGCTGCTGGATGAACACTTTATACTGAAGACAAAGACTTTGCAAACTGTTCTGAGGATCATCTAACAACGATCGGCACGGAGACATTAGGCTACTAAAACTGTACAGGGGACACAAAAACACACAATGTTACGACAAAGAAACCTCACAGAGTCTATCATCTACAGCAAAGAGACTCAAAAAGATTACAAAGAGACTCAGAATGACTTCAGAGACTCAAGATTACTTCAAAGACACTCAAAATGACTACAACGAGACTCAGAATGTCTTCAGAGACTCAAGATTACTTCAAAGAGACTCAAGATTACTTCAAAGACACTCAAAATGACTACAACGAGACTCAGAATGTCTTCAGAGACTCAAGATTACTTCAAAGAGACTCAAGATTACTTCAAAGACACTCAAAATGACTACAAAGAGACTCAGAATAACTTCAAAGACACTCAAAATGACTACAAAGAGACTCAGAATTACTTCAAAGACACTCAAATGACTTCTAAGAGACTCAGAATAACTTCAAAGACACTCAAAATGACTACAAAGAGACTCAGAATGACTTCAAAGACACTCAAAATGACTTCAAAGAGAATCAGAATGACTTCAAAGAGACTCAGAATGACTCGTGGGTTTTTCCCAGAGTTTCCGGACGGATCAGAGGAAACTGGATGAAAGGGATGAACGTGTTTTCAGAAGGATTTTCTCTCTGAATAAACGCTGACAACAGGAGGATCAGCGGCTGATATGAAACCAGAGGCATTCTGGGAGTCGGAGTCTTACTGCGTGTTTAGAGAGTTTAGACAGAAACACTAACAGCAGCCTTTTTAGGAAGCAGCGGCTTTAGAGGAATCTGGGTCTGAGAGCAGGATCTCTGACGGTTTGACTACAGAAGATGAAAAGAAGACAAAACATTCAAACTAGATGTATTTTAAAGAGGCCCTATTCTTCTCCTGCAGTGTGTCTATAGGTCATTGGTTCTCAACTGGTCACGCCTCAGGACTTTTTCTCTTCGGCAATAAATCGCGACCCAAAGGTCTGAAACACTCCAATTTATTTCACCTAAAATAGTGCAGTAATATATATAAATGTTTCTCAGCAGACACCTTGAAGTAAAGTGAAGAACAGAGCATACATTTCAGTAAATGTAGTCCATGGAACCAAACCACATCCTCAACATGTCAGTGCCATGCAGATGATATCCCTCACAGAACTACAGTATGCTTTTTAAACAAGTTTGAACTGGTGATGGGCATCAAGGTTCTAGAATCAAAATGGAACTGTATTCAATAAAAAGGGCGACCTGGAGCCAATCCTGCAAATTCACCAGACGTGAAAGGGTGACATGCTGAAAATACTAAATACTAACATATAAACTATGCATTCTAGTACACTCTAAAATAAATACATGTATTATCACCCGACACATGAAAAAAAAATGCAATATTTTAGTTTTTGACTTTGTTCTGACAGCTGAACTTGCTCCTCACAGAGAGAAGAGTAAAGAGGAGAGAGAGAGAGTGTGAATTACTTTACATTGTGGGTAAGGGTAGATAGCTCCCATTGTTCTGTGACCTGTCAATCATCAAACCGGGGGTCGTATCTCATCATGTGTTCATTTTGATCTGAAGTCGTACCCATGGATGGATAAAGAATAGTTCTACCGCAGCGTTATTCTCCGGGGGGACTTCCGGCAACAACACCATGCCGTTATCTTGATTCTGATTGGCCAGAAGACTCGACAAAGCATCAGCAAAGATGTTTTATTGGGAAGATGATCACTACGTGACAGAAGTTTTCAAAACCGTTTCTAATCTCCGGGATTTCCAGACAAGTGGCTTAGAAATTCCGGCCTTCAAAATAAAAGTTTGACTTTTTTTTTTTCTCACATTTTAGTTTTCACTCGCACCGCGACCAACTCAAAAGGGGTCCGCGACCCAAAAGTGGGTCCACCAGTTGAGAACCACTGCTATAGGTGTTAGTGCATGTTAATGGTCTGCAGAGGATAACATCCAGGAATCATTCATGCATCATTATGAATATAAGAGTGATGGTACCAAGGGGCAGGGCGAGGAAGAAGGGCAGCCAGCAGAGGACGAACATCCCCACCACCACGCCCAGAGTCTTCGCCGCCTTCTTCTCTCTGGAGAACTTCATCAGTTTGAGGCTCAGAGCGCCGCGACCCGGATCCTGGGAATCATGGACATAAAATGAAGTTCTGTAAGTCATGAGTTCATCTTGTAGTTTTCTGGCATCTGGGACACAAAGTCTCTCCATGAAGCCTGAGCAGTGTCACGTGATCACACCGTGTCAGAAGGTGCCTTGTTGTGTTTACATATGATTGTGTAAGATCCAATGGTGGAGTTCAAAAGGTGTATAATACTGTAATATTCTCCTCTCCTGTAGAACCAGGTTTATTACCAGGTAGGTGGACACGTACGAGGAACTCGACTTGGTGTCATGGTGCAGACATGAAAGTAAAACCAAAATTAAAAACACAGATATAAAACTATTTTAAGAAAACTATAAAAACTAACAAATATTTAAAATAATAGAAAATATAGTCAAATATAGTAAACTGTAGGCATGTTCTCGGCCCATTTGATGAAGGGTAATCTGTCTCTTATGCTGTTGGAAAGCAATATATTTTAACTCCAACCATTTCTGTGTCTGTGCTTTAATGTGTTTCTATGTTGTTATTTGCTGACTTGTGAGTGTTTAAGGAACCTGGTTCTGGCTCTGGTTCTGGTTCTGGCTCTGGTTCTGGTTCCTGCAGTGGATCCTCAGCGTGAGTTCCTGAGACCCCGCCTGGCGCTCTTGCATCACGCCGGCCTCCAGGTTCCTGGTGGTGCGCTTGGCCACCACGTAGACCCGGAAGTACATGAGAGGATGATGAAGAGCGGGAAGTAGAAGGACCCGAGCGAGGAGAACAGAGCGTAAAACGGTTCCTCCGTGATGAGACACACCGAGGAGTCCTGAGGAGGAACAGGAGGGTCAGGGGTCAACTCAGGGGTCAACTCAGGGGTCAACTCAGGGGCTTCAGCGGTGCAATGTTAGAAAACTCTCCCTCGTCCCCCGGCTTGAGCTTCAATCTCAGGATCCATGTATCTGTGATCCTCTCCAGAATGGAAGGAGTCATCACATACAGAGCATCAACTAGTTCCTGAACAGTGTCCTTCACATGCTGATATACAAGAGAGGGAGTTACACAGTCACAAGATGGAGGAATAGAAAGCAGTATTCAATGTTTACTTCAGATTAGCTCCACGTCAGAAATGATCCTGCTTGTCATCTGTCTCTCTCCATAGAGGCTGAATCATCATGTTCATCACATAGCTATCATATGCCTCAAACAGTCCTGATGCTCTTCTAGTAATCAGACATCCTGTCATGTTCTCAGCTACAGTTGGGATACCTTTGTTAGCATGCTACTCTCATGTTGGAAGAGGACATTCAGTGTTTTCCCAACATGCATGCTGGGTAATTTTTGTACCTGTGCGGGCGGCTGCTTCCAGCCGAACAGCGGTCCCACGGAGATGACGGCGGCGAGGATCCAGATCCCAGCATGCCGAGCAGCGCCCTGGTCTCCGTGACGATGCAGCGGTACTGCAGCGGGCGAGAGACCCCCACGAAGCGGTCGATGGAGATCAGGCACAAAGACAAGATGGAGGCCGAGCAGCAGAGAACGTCCAGAGCGGCCCAAAACATCGCAGAACACACGACCAAACACCCAGTGGTCCAGGATCTGTGAGATGAAACACACCTGAAACACACCTGAAACACACTGAAACACACCTGAAACACACCTGAACACACCTGAAACACACCTGAAACACACCTGAAACACCTGAAACACACCTGAAGCACACCTGAAACACACCTGAAACACACCAGAAACCACCTGAAACACACCTGAAACACACCTGAAACACCTGAACACACCTGAAACACACCTGAAACACCTGAAACACCTGAAACACACCTGAAAACACCTGAAACACACCTGAAACACACCTGAAACACACCTGAAACACAGAAACACACCTGAAACACACCTGAAACACACCTGAAACACCTGAAACACACCTGAAACACACCTGAAACACACCTGAAACACACCTGAAACACCTGAAACACCTGAAACACACCTGAAACGCACCTGAAAACACCTGAACACACCTGAAACACACCTGAAACACCTGAAACACACCTGAAACACACCTGAAACACCTGAAACACTGAAACACACCTGAAACACACCTGAAACACCTGAAACACACCTGAAAACGCACCTGAAACACACCTGAAACACCTGAAACACACCTGAAACACCTGAAACACCTGAAACACACCTGAAACACCTGAAACACACCTGAAACACACCTGAAACACCTGAAACACACCTGAAACGCACCTGAAACACCTGAAACACACCTGAAACACCTGAAACACCTGAAACGCACCTGAAACACCTGAAACACACCTGAAACCAGTGTTCAAATTACCCATTTGCTTTCGGGGAGCCCTATTTTTTCTTTGTGAAAGGTGCACTCCGGTGGATTTTTCTGCGAGCTCCAGGGAGATCAAATACTTTTTGCCTCTTTGCAAATCTCAAATCCACATTTTTAATTTTGCATGAAAAGCCATGGATTCCTTTCATTCCACTCCATCTGTTCTGTGTCCAGTGGAAGGCAGGTCATGGGCATCGTCAGGTTCGCTAGTGCAGGTTGCGCCGGCGGCTGTGGCCGTTGTTGAAGCCTCTTCAGGCTCCGCATCGGCAGGCCTCTCCCTCGGTGTGGAGGAGCTGTCAAACACGACCCTAACGCCGCTTACAGCCGGCCAACTAAAAGTGTTCCGTTCACGTTGTCATTTTTAGAATCCTTCGCTTCTTTGCTGGTGAATCCAAAAGCTGCGAGGCTTGGCTGTTTTCGTTTCGCCATATTTAAAAATATATATATCAATATGAACATTTCAAATACCACGCCGGCATCACCGCCGTAACCATAGCAACGTAAGTAGCGTAAAGAATGCAGCGCCACCACGTACAGATGGCAACACCCAGAAATATTCACAAATATAAAACAAATATTCAGAAACTGTAATGAACAATGACTATTATTTATTTCCAGAACTGTTATTTACAGAAACTCAACATTTCTAATCTGTGTGACACAAATATGCACGATTTTTTTGGGCTCCCTCTATTTCTCTCAAAGTCGGCCTTCAGGGGAGCTCCCCCCTCTTTAGGGGAGCCCCTCCCTGGCTCCCCCCCATTTCGAACACTGCCTGAAACACACCAGTGATCCAACACCTGGGGACAGGAAGCACAATATAAATATAAACTCATATTTAATAACGCCTAACCCTCACCTGAAACACCTGGACCTGCACACAGGTACACATACTTTCTCATATATTTGTTATTTGATGTAATACTTTATGTATTATAGAGACGTTCTGGTGGTGCGTTCACTGACCTATTACATGTTATTTGTATGTGTGTTATTTCAGTTAGTTTTTTTTATATATTGTATTTGATGTAATACTTTAAGTGTTTGAGAGAGGTCGTGGTGGTGCGTTCACTGACCTCCAGAGAGGCGGACACCGGCAGCACGGTGCTCGCCAGCAGCAGGTCAGCGAGGGCCAGGTTGATGATGAAGTAGTTGGTCGGGGTCCGCAGGTTTCTGTTACAAACCACCGCCAGGATCACCAGGATGTTCCCCACGATGGCAAACAGGATGAAGGAGCCCAGAACCAGACCCACCAGAACCGCCCGCACCAGAACCAGAGGGGGGTCCAGAACCAGAGGGGGGTCCAGGGGGGGTCCGAGGACGAGTTAGTGCCCAGGAGAGGAGCCTCAATCTTGGGCTGGAGCTCAGAGGAGGAGCCGTTAGTCCACATACTCATGGGGGGTCTTCTTTAGAGGGTTAATGTGGATCCAGAGGGTCTTCAGAGGGTATTTAGAGGGTCTTTAGAGGGTCAAAGTGGATCCAGAGGGTCTTCAGAGGGTCTTTAGAGGGTTAATGTGGATCCAGAGGTTCTTTAGAGGGTCTTTAGAGTGTCTTTAGAGGGTCTTTAGAGGGTTAATGTGGAACCAGAGCAGCAGGGGGTACTTTTCAGAGTTAATGTGGATCCAGAGCAGGTGGAGGGTCTTTTCAGAGTTAATGTGGATCCAGAGGGTCTTCAGAGTTAATGTGGATCCAGAGGGTCTTCAGAGTTAAAGTGGATCCAGAGGGTCTTCAGAGTTAAAGTGGATCCAGAGGGACTTCAGAGTTAAAGTGGATCCAGAGGGTCTTCAGAGTTAAAGTGGATCCAGAGCAGGTGGAGGGTCTTCTTCCGAGTTAAAGTGGATCCAGAGGGTCTTCAGAGTTAAAGTGGATCCAGAGGGTCTTCAGAGTTAATGTGGATCCAGAGGGTCTTCAGAGTTAAAGTGGATCCAGAGCAGGTGGAGGGTCTTCTTCAGAGTTCCTATCCGGAGAAACTGAGCCCAGAAAGACCTCCCAGTCCTTTTATGGTTCAGGAGTTAATGTGGGAAAGTCTGAGAGAGAGAGTCTATAACTGTCTCTCTCTCTCTCTCTCTCTCTCTCTCTCTCTCTCTCTCTCTCTCTCTCTCTCTCTCTCTCTGTCTCTCTCTCTCTCTCTCTCTCTCTCTCTCTCTCTCTCTCTCTCTCTCTCTCTCTCTGTCTATCTCTCTCTCTCTCTCTCTCTCTCTCTCTCTCTCTCTCTCTCTCTCTCTCTATAATGAGGCTCTGTACGGAGGCCCTGAGGGGCCAAAACACACGTGGGAAAATAAAAACATTTCAACTTTTTTTTTCTCTCTGAAAAAACTCTTTCCCCAAACAGTAGTACACTCTCCATCTGAAGTGGTGGTGATGCAGCGTGGCATCATGGGAGTTGTAGTCTTCTCCTGGGTTTGAACATCGTTGGAAATGTGAGAAAAAGAAACATGAAAGAATAAAAAAAACTAAAAACTCAAGCTGTTAGAAATTAACATTTTAAGGGAATCTTGAAATTTTTCAAAAACGTTTTAGTGTAAATAAAATAATCAGGAAAAATAAATCAATATTTTATACTAAAAAGTGTTGTTGTGCTAACGTGTTATCAGACTAACGTGTTGTCGTGCTAACGTGTTGTCAGGCTAACGTGTTGTCATGCTAACGTGTTGTCAGGCTAACGTGTTGTCGTGCTAACGTTTTATCAAGCTAACGTGTTATCAGACTAACGTGTTGTCAGGCTAACGTGTTGTCGTGCTAACATGTTATCAAGCTAACGTGTTATCAGACTAACGTGTTGTCAGGCTAACGTGTTGTCGTGCTAACGTGTTATCAGGCTAACGTGTTATCAGACTAACGTGTTGTCAGGCTAACGTGTTGTCATGCTAACATGTTGTCAGGCTAACGTGTTGTGTCGTGCTAACGTGTTATCAAGCTAACGTGTTGTCGTGCTAACCTGTTATCAGACTAACGTGTTATCAGACTAACGTGTTGTCGTGCTAACGTGTTGTCGTGCTAACGTGTTGTCCTGCTAACATGTTGTCGTGCTAATGTGTTGTTGTGCTAACGTGTAACATGTTATCGTGCTAACGTATTGTCGTGCTAAAATATTGTCGTGCTAACGTGTTGTCATGCTAACGTGTTGTCATGCTAACGTGTTATCAGGCCAATGTGTTACATTACATTACATGTTACTTGTTAGACGCTTTTATCCAAAGCGACTTACATACTCAATACTGAGGACAATCCCCACAGGAGCACTTTGGGGTGAAGTGTCTCAGGGACACAACGACATGCTGACTGCAGTGGGGTTTGAACCTGAGCTCCCCTGATCCCAACACCAAGGCTCTACCCACTGCGCCACACGCCTCCACAGCGTGTTATCATGCTAACGTGTTGTCGTGCTAACGTGTTATCATGCTAACGTGTTGTCATGCTAACGTGTTGTCAGGCTAATGTGTTGTCATGCTAACGCTAAGATTATTATGAGGCTGCTCTGCCTGGTGCACATTATAACTGAGCTGAAAATAGATCAGACACACACACACATACACACACACACACAGACACACACACACACACACACACACACACAACACACACACACCACACACACACACACACACACTGTGATGAGGATGTATTTATATGTTTGTCTCTTTCTTCCCTCTCCATCAGACCATGTTTCCTCAAGTTGCTGAATGTTCTCTAAATGCTGCATGTGTTGTCAAGTTGCTGGAGACGTCTCTTCATGTGGAACATCTGTGTTTTTATATCTGTATCCTTTCTGAAGCTGCTCCTCCTGATGGAGAGTTCGTGGCACCTGTTGGCCTCCGTACGTCCTGTGTCTTTATGATGGTCTTCAGTGGATGTCAGCAACATGTCAGAGTGAAGTCTTCTGAGTGTTTTCATCAGACTGGAACGTCTCTCAGGAAACAGGAAGTCTGTCCTCTCTTCATCTGAAGTCTCTGCAGCTTTTAAAAGGCTTCAGAGGTCTGTTCTCTCCGAGCCGTGAACGCAGACGTCAGCCTCCAGAAACACCTGGAAGACTTTACACTTTATTCAACCTCTCGTTAGCATCCAGGCTAACAGGCTCTGCTGGGAGCTTCCATACAAACAGCTTCAGCAGGAAGAGTCAGTCAACTCTGACAGATAAAACACTATGAAGGGCTAAATGACAGATAACACAAAACAGAGAGATCCAAGTCTCTATCATCATGAGCTCAGCAGCTTCAGTGTAAGATAAGATAAGAAATACTTTATTGATCCCAATTTGGGAAATGTTTGCATTGCAGCAAAATATACATGTTAATTACAAATGTACAGTTACAAAATATAAAGCAGGATATTATATATACATAAGTATGTGAGGAATGGAATATTAAATAGTAGTAGTAGATGGGATGAGAAACTGAAGTCCTCCTCCAACAGAGCAACATGAATAGATATAGGACATAAAACAAATAAAACAGATCAAAGAGTGCAAGAGAATGTTTTGAGATGTAAATACAAATACAATAGAAATAGTGCCAGAAGAGTCTGTACACAAGTACATGGAATATGTTGTATAGATAGATAAGACTGTTCTTCACAGAGCTCAGGTGTTTAATAGTCTAATTGTGGGATGAAACTGTTAGGAAAATATCACTCGACACCGGGTTGAGAATCAATAATCAGGTACTCATTTATTCTTGCAAGAAGGAGCAGAGTTAAGTCACGCAAAGGATACGGTTCCACTCACACACACGGGGTGTGCTGCTCACACACACGAGGTGTGCTGCTCACACACACGGGGTGTGCTGCTCACACACACGAGGTGTGCTGCTCACACACACGGGGTGCTGCTCACACACACGAGGTGTGCTGCTCACACACACGAGGTGTGCTGCTCACACACACGGGGTGTGCTGCTCACACACACGGGTGTGCTGCTCACACACACGAGGTGTGCTGCTCACACACACGGGGTGTGCTGCTCACACACACGGGGTGTGCTGCTCACACACACGGGTGTGCTGCTCACACACACGGGTGTGCTGCTCACACACACGGGGTGTGCTGCTCACACACACGAGGTGTGCTGCTCACACACACGGGGTGTGCTGCTCACACACACGGGGTGTGCTGCTCACACACACGGGGTGTGCTGCTCACACACACGGGGTGTGCTGCTCACACACACGGGGTGTGCTGCTCAAAGGAGCAGGAAGTAACATCAAGCTTATATCGTCTGAAGTCAGGAGGTACCAAACAGGCGTAAGTCGGTTTGGCGTCAGCAGGCGTCGGGAAGGCGTCGGGACATCTCAGCTGCTCACTACCTGCAGTCGCTCACTACCTGCAGCTGCTCACTACCTGCTCACTACCTGCAGCTGCTCACTACCTGCTCACTACCTGCAGCTGCTCACTACCTGCAGTCGCTCACTACCTGCTCACTACCTGCAGCTGCTCACTACCTGCAGCTGCTCACTACCTGCTCACTACCTGCAGCTGCTCACTACCTGCAGTCGCTCACTACCTGCAGCTGCTCACTACCTGCTCACTACCTGCAGTCGCTCACTACCTGCAGCTGCTCACTACCTGCAGCTGCTCACTACCTGCAGTCGCTCACTACCTGCAGCTGCCAGGTTAATAAGAGGTTACGAAGTCTGCAGTCATAAAGCAGAGTTAGTCTGTACTTCTGCTGTTATTTGGTAATAACATTAGTTAAGCTTTCCTTGCAGTTTAAGGACTAACTTTAGAGTCTAAAGTTTAGACTGCTTCTGAAGTAAAAGTGAAATAATAGTACAGAGAAAAGATGAATTTTTATAAATAAATGTTACTGCAGCTTCACTTGTTTTAGGTTAAAGCTAAGATATATCACAGTGCATGACATTAAGGATTTTGGGAGATGGCCCTGTGGGCCATCTAAGCTAATTTACAGATGGCCCTGAGACCAATAGAGATTGCCCTGAAAAATGCGCGCGGACGAAATGACGCAGTGAGCCTCCCCCAGAAAATTTAGATTTTTGCAGGTCTTAGATGCTGTCTGGTGCATTTTCTAGACTGAATTATAAGATGAACCACCACAATATTATATTGTACAATTTCAATTTTATTCTTCATTTCGCTTGTTTGTTTGCATGAGTTCTTGTTTGTGTTTGCTGGCTTGCATGCCCTGCATTCAACGACTAACAGTCTTTCAAGAAAGTGTCAATGTCTGGATTGCTTCTCATTCAAAATTCAAAGTACACAGAGTTACATTCAAATAGCTGTACTTTACAAACATATCACATTTCTCTATTTAAGTTATCCGTCTATGTCACAGTCAATTACTGTATTTCAAGGAGAAATTCAACATAGTCAATATAAACACATAACGCTAACACTGTCAGTGTTAATAAACAAAAAAACAAGGCGATGTGCCTGCAAGACTCCACTCAGGTGAACAAAACATATTACCCGTGCGCAGCAGCTAACCTGCCTGCGAGCCTTCGCTCAGGTCAAATTTACACACGGCGCGGCTGAAGCCCGCGAAAACGGCATCTATAGTTGCCGACAGTTTAGTATTTTTAAAATACCGTTACTATGTCAAACTATGACGTCCATGAAGAACGACTTTTGGCAACTTTTTCATCGTTTTCCAACCGATTTGACCGCTGTCAGGCACTGACACGTCTCCACAAGACACGTCTCCACAATTGCCATAATAGATTGCCCGATCGGGCAACCAGCAGGTGAGGCTTCATTGCCCGAGCTAAATACTAGATTGCCCCGGGCCATCGGGCAGTCGTTAATGTCGAGGTCTGTATCAGTATAAAGTAAAATAAACCACGTGAATAAGATTGTAATTGTTGTTGTAGTTCACCCGCTACACCGCGACAGCGCCACTGGCCCTTGTTCTCCAGTGTGGTGGTTAAAAACGGTACTGCACCCGATGATGCTATCCCTTCCTCGTTAGTATAGTGGTCAGTATCCCCGCCTGTCACGCGGGAGACCGGGGTTCAATTCCCCGACGGGGAGGAAACACTTTATTATTATTATCACAAAAACGGCACGAAATACCTCAAATAATAGCGATTTCATATTATATATACATTATACATATATATATACATTATACATATACATATATATACATATATATACATTATACATATATATATACATTATACATATATATACATTATACATATACATATACATATATATATATACATTATACATATATAGATACATTATACATATATATATACATTATACATATACATATATTATACATATATATATACATTATACATATAGATACATTATACATATATATATATACATTATACATATATATATATACATTATACATATACATTATACATATATATTACATTATACATATATATATACATTATACATATATATACATTATACATATTATATATATATACATTATACATATAATATACATATATATATACATTATACATATATATATATACATTATATATACATTATACATATACATATATATACTATATATACATTATACATATATAGATACATTATACATATATAGATACATTATACATATATACATTATACATATATATACATTATACATATATATACATTATAATATATAGATACATTATACAAATATAGATACATTATACATATATATATACATTATACATATATATACATTATACATATATATATATACATATATATATATACATTATACATATATATACATTATACATATATATACATTATACATATATATATATACATTATACATATATATATATACATTATACATATTATATATACATTATACATATATATACATTATACATATATATACATTATACATATACATTATACATATATATACATTATACATATATATGTATATACATTATACATATATATACATTATACATATATACATTATACATATATATACATTATACATATATATATACACATTATACATATATATATACATTATAGATATACATATATATATACATTATAGATATACATATATATATACATTATAGATATACATATATATACATTATAGATATACATATATATATACATTATAGATATACATATATATATACATTATACATATATATATATACCCTATTTATCCGAAAGAGATGCAAGGCAACATGCAATACACATTTAGTAACAAAGTACAACAACTGACACGTGATTTATCCTCTAAATGTAAATAATATGAAACACAATATATGCTTTAAATCGTGTCTAAAGCCCTTTAAAAGTGTTTTATTGTCAGAGTTTATAGATGTTTTATCTTCACGGCCCTCTGTATATTTTCTACTTCTTAATGCTGCTTTAATTCTATTTTGAGATGTTTTAATTCTAGTATTGTTTATTTCTACTTATGTGCAATGCCGTGTTTTGTTGTTTTTATGCTGCTGCAACGCAAACATTTCCCAGATAGGGATCAATAAAGTACTTCTTACTATCTTATCTTCCTTTATCCCAGAGTGCCGTCAACATGCAGCCGGTAACCTCGATAGACTTAGAACACGTCTGATAATCATCACATGTCGCTTCATTGTTCATTAATGTACGGAGCCCTGGAGGGTTCGAGAAAAATAAATAAAACGAGGCCACGCTTTATTAATTTGTGCGCGCGAGATACTTTCTTTTGGTTCGACACATCGAACTGCCCGATTATTAGTTTGATGAAGAGTATGTCCGGTCGCCAGGGCGTGTGTGTGTGTGTGTGCGTGTGTGTGTGTGTGTTTGCGTGCGTGCGTGTGTGTGTGTGTGTGTGTGGGTGTGTGTGTGCTGCGTGCGTGTGTGTGTGTGTGTTTGCGCGCGTGTGTGTGTGTGTGTGCATGTGTGTGTGTGTGTGTGTGTGTGTGCGTGCGTGTGTGTGTGTGTGCATGTGTGTGTGTGTGTGTGTGCGTGCGTGGTGTGTGTGTGTGTGTGTGTGCGTGCGTGTGTGTGTGTGTGCATGTGTGTGTGTGTGTGTGTGTGTGTGTGTGTGCGTGCGTGTGTGTGTGTGTGTGTGGGGGGGGGGGGGGGGGAGCACTACATCAAGATTAAGATTAAACGAATTTCTTTTCACACATATAACTATGGAGAACCAGATGTGTGTAAATTACTGTTCATGGTAATTTGAAAACAATGCGGTGTCGGACACACACAAACACACCGAACACACACACACAGAGCGGAGCTGGTCACAAACACACCGAACACACACACACAGAGCGGAGCTGGTCACAAACACACCGACACACACACACAGAGCGGAGCTGGTCACAAACACACACACATCATGCGCCCTGGTGACCGGACATCTCCTTCATAAAACGAGTAATAGGGGGAATACTCTAGTTCAGGGGTACTCAAATACAAATCTTAAAGGTCCAAAGACATTTTTCAATAAGACAAAGGTCCGTTTATTACGGTCATTCAAACTTTTAAACAATTGCAACAAGATTCTTAACACGAGGTTGCAAAAACTAAAATAATCTGTATGCAGCAGTTTTCATTGTTATTGTGTCTGTGCTTGATCCCTCAGAGTCGCAGTGTAAGAGCTGCACAGTTATGAATAAAGGCAGCTGCACCCTCTTTCATTCAGCATTCCCATTATTGCTTTATAATGTCTCCCCCTCGTGTGTCCACTGAGGTTCGTCAGGCCCAACACATCTTCAACAAACTCCCCCTTTGCCTCATCATAAAAACTCACAAACACCAGCAACTGAGCATTGTCAGTGGTGTCAGTGACTCATCCACAGCTAAGGAAATGCACTGTGCATTTTTATTCCATCACAAAGCTGATGAATCAAATCACCAGCCAGTATTTATGTTCTTCTGGTTGCTGTGGAATCTGAGAGGGATTTGCTTGATTTGACCTGTTATTTCCTCTTTTTGTTTGCCTTCAAACACTTCAGTCATGCATTCTTTTATACTTCAGTTATTATCCAGTGGAAAGTCCTTACCTACTGGCCTAGTTAAATCAAAGTGGTTACTTTTTTTGGCTGGGCAGTGTAGTTTTACACACCGTCTTATTTGACTTTCTCAGGACTTAAAACTGTTTTTTGGGGCAGACCCCCACAAAGAAAAAATATATATTTACACACGTAAGGTCACATCTTAACAGTTTTGTATGCTCATCCGTGAGCAGAGCATCAAGTTGACATGTCTATTACAGCTGAATGCGGCGATTACCATTTTGTTCAGCGAAACGCCTCACAAACTGATTAAGATCAACAGCTTTAGTGCGTTTTGATTCAATGCTGAGTTCAGCCAAACCTGACAGTCTCTTCTCTGTTATTGTAGACCGCAAATACCTCATTCCTTCAGTACTTGGGTCCGAATGCTTCTCGTTTTGCACCGTCCCGTTCAAATTAAATCGCCGCCAATCATATTTCCACGCTCGCGCCAGGGCCGGGGGAGGGGTTACAAGACGTGCGTCTTGTGCTGCATTCACTTGCACTCGGACATTAGAGACTTTCTCTCATAAATGTCCGATGAGCCACAACTTTTCTTTCAAAACAAAGCTGCCAACTGGGGTGGCAGCTGGGGAGAGACGAGACACGCATTTTTCCCACCCGCATTCCGCGAAGACCCGCCCTACTCTGCCTCTGATTCGCAGACTGTTGGTGGGGGACAAAAACGCTGACGGGATGCTGAATGTGATTGGACCAATGCGTTGACAGACACACACAGACATTGGAACAGTCGGACATGCAGAGCGCTGTTTGCAGTGGACATAGCGGAGAATTTTGACTCGTTGCGTTGTGGCGATGTCTCGCAGATAACACTGATAACACAGATAATACAGATAATACAGATAACACAGATAATACAGATAATACAGATAATACAGATAATACAGATAACACAGATAATACAGATAATACAGATAATACAGATAACACAGATAACACAGATAACACAGATAACACAGATAACACAGATAACACAGATAATACAGATAATACAGATAACACAGATAACACAGATAACACAGATAATACAGATAATACAGATAATACAGATAATACAGATAACACAGATAACACAGATAATACAGATAACACAGATAACACTGATAACACAGATAATACAGATAACACAGATAACACAGATAACACAGATAATACAGATAATACAGATAACAAAGATAATACAGATAATACAGATAATACAGATAATACAGATAATACAGATAACACAGATAACACAGATAACACTGATAACACAGATAATACAGATAATACAGATAACACAGATAACACAGATAACACAGATAATACAGATAATACAGATAATACAGATAATACAGATAACACAGATAACACAGATAACACAGATAACACAGATAACACAGATAATACAGATAATACAGATAACACAGATAACACAGATAACACAGATAATACAGATAATACAGATAACAAAGATAATACAGATAACACAGATAATACAGATAACACAGATAATACAGATAATACAGATAATACAGATAACACAGATAATACAGATAATACAGATAATACATATAACACAGATAACACAGATAACACAGATAATACAGATAATACAGATAACACAGATAATACAGATAATACAGATAACACAGATAACACAGATAATACAGATAATACAGATAACAAAGATAATACAGATAACACAGATAATACAGATAACACAGATAATACAGATAATACAGATAATACAGATAATACAGATAAACAGATAATACAGATAATACAGATAATACAGATAACACAGATAATACAGATAACACAGATAATACAGATAATACAGATAACACAGATAATACAGATAACACAGATAACACAGATAACACAGATAACACAGATAATACAGATAATACAGATAACACAGATAATACAGATAACACAGATAACACAGATAACACAGATAATACAGATAACACAGATAACACAGATAACACAGATAATACAGATAACACAGATAACACAGATAACACAGATAACACAGATAATACAGATAACACAGATAATACAGATAATACAGATAATACAGATAATACAGATAATACAGATAATACAGATAACAAAGATAATACAGATAACACAGATAACACAGATAATACAGATAATACAGATAACACAGATAATACAGATAACACAGATAACACAGATAACACAGATAATACAGATAATACAGATAACACAGATAATACAGATAACACAGATAACACAGATAACACAGATAATACAGATAACACAGATAACACAGATAATACAGATAACACAGATAATACATATGAAAAGTATAATTTGCTCAGAGTCCAGAGACAGTTGTGGTTCGGTCCGGATCCGGACCAGAGTCCGGACTTTGAGGATGCCTGCTCTAGTTTGATGTGTGTAGAGGTGTGTGTGTGTAGAGGTGTGTGTGTGTGTGTGTGGTAGCAGCCTCGATCTCTATTCAGCTGTTCTAATGAAGGGAAACACAGTGAAGTAAACAGTAAAAGGCACAGCTCTTTGCAGCTGGTGCTGCTCTTCTCAGATTCTGCTGAGTTACACGTTACTGCCTCCAGTGCCCTGTACGACGAAGCCAGTTCAACAGACCCTGGATCTGTTTGAGTTACCCGGCTTAACTAACCCTAACAAACGCGATCTCGCTAAGCGGTCCTACGAAGCTGGTTATCAACTCAGTAAATCAACCAGGGTTTCTCCGTCCGGCTGAGAGCGCGTTCACGTGAAAGGGGCGGGTTAGCGACATTTGACCAATCACAAACATGGAGAAGCCATATTTTGAAAGTTTGAAATAGTTTGAAATATATCTCAAATAATGTATGCACCAGGGCCGTGCACAGACATTTGGAGGGGCTATTGCTCTAAACTGGAAAAAGGGCCCCCCTCCGAAAAAAACACAAGATCTTTTGGAAAATTGTAACTTGTTTTTAATGTAAAAGAAACCAAACGATTATTACATCAACTAAATTGAACAGTAATTCACATCTCATAACAAAATAAGCTAAGGCGACTACTGTACTTGCATTCGGTGACTTGATTTTAAAATGAAAACCAGGGACATTTTTGTTTTGCGGCCCATATCTCATTAAAATATCTAATGTTAGTAACTATTAAAGACAAGATGGGGACAATTCTGTTCTAATGTAGTTTGACCAGACCATTGTAACTGCTGTGCAGTCCAGACATATCCACCGGTGAGATCCGTAATGAGCTCCGTGCCTCACCACAGCATCTGGCTCTATATCGGACAGGGCCACTATGTTAAATTGCTTTAATAAGCATTTTGTGTCCTGCGGCTCTCTGTTTGATTCTGTCACTAACTCTGCTTCTGTGAACACCACAGTCCGTGACTCTGAACAACGTGGTTTGAAAAACCCTTTCAGTTTTACTCCTTTTACTGTTGATGTTGTTCGTGAAGCCTTAACCAAGTTAGATCCTAAGAAACCGGCTGGCCCGGACAACGTAGAACCTTTCTTTTTAAAGATAGCTGCAGATCTTATTGCTCCACCTCTCACTTCTCTTTTTAACCTCTCCCTCAGCACGAACACAATTCCAAAAGTATGGAAGTCAGCTTCTGTCCTGCCTTTACTAAAAGGAGGGGAGGCCACCTTATTAATAATTATAGACCTATCTCTAAATTGTCAGTTCTGGCGAAGGTGCTCGAACGCCTAGTGAGTGAACAGGTAAAGGAGTCTAAACATCAGTCAGGCTTCAGAAAGCAACATAGCACCATCACTGTCACAAAGAAAGTGGTGAATGATATGGAGAGTATTTTAGATAATAGCAGAGTTGTGCAGCTCTGTTTGTGGACCTGTCCAAAGCCTTTGATACCGTCGATCATCACATCTTGAAGCAGAGGCTACTCAGTATTGGCTTATCCAGCCATGCAGTGGGTGGTTTGTGAACTCCCTCTCTGAAAGGCCCCAATGTGTTCACTTTGATGGGCTGTCTTCTGAGTGGTTAAACATTACTAATGGTGTACCACAAGGTTCTGTTTAGGTCCACTTTTATTTTCCATCTACATCAATAGTTTAGGTGAAAATGTGGATGAAGCAACTTTACATTTTGATGCGGATGATACCGTGATGTGCTGTGCAGGTCCATCCTTTAAAGGGAGGCAATGCTCATGACACGCATTTTTAAATAATTATCATACGATAAAACAGACCAGTCTCTGCCAGTCTTTATTTTTTTTTTTAATCTGATGACGTTATCAGTGATTTTAAGCTGATTAATTACCGAAATAACATCAACCCTGTGGGCGGCGCCATTTTGACGAGTCACATGACTTATTTTACCGGACGTGACGTGAACTATGCGTTTGGACAAAATGACTCTAGTTACTCTCCATTGTTCTCACAATTCCATTGAAATATCATTGTATTTTGTTGCAATAGGATATATTTGTTATCGTAATGAACAGGTGTTCCTATCACAAATTATATTTCAAGATAAGCTAAGTTTCATTTTGACTTTTTAACAGCCAGTCTCAGTTCTGTCAAAATACTCACAGCTGAGTGCTTCTAGGGCATTTGATTGTTTCACCTGTTCATTGAGAAAAATGTCCACTTCATGTATATATTTATTCAGATTTTTTGGCTGTATATATCTCTTTAGTGATTTATGTTGCCTGATACACGTCCTCGTGTTTTGGTTAATACATTTAATTTCATAGTCAATGTCAACATCATGCCACCATAATAATTAATCTGTGGTAGCAATATATGTATATTATTTACACTGTGAAATATCGGTATATCTAAGGAAATATGTATGAAATTATTACTTTTTAATGATGAATTAAACAAATAAGATGTTTGGCCTGAAATGAACGCTTTTCTTATTTAATATTCACGATTGATTTCATCATCATCATCATCATCATCATCATCAGGCCTTTTCTTTTGGCATTGTATTTTTGACATGCTTGACAATCGGCACTACAATTTAAAAATATTGTGCATATGTTAATTTTAATTGTAAAGTATATAATGCTAAGAAGAAAGGGCTGTACCCGTCAAATTTACCCACCTTTCATTTATTGGTTCAACCAAAGAGGTGCGTTTCACATCCTTCATGGCAACCAGTGCTGTTCTCAATACAGCTTCTTCTAACACCACAGTGCCGAATTCCCTGTGTAAACATATGCAATCCAAGTCGTCTGTGACCAGTTTATCTTCAAGCTCTTCAAGCTCATGACAACATATGTTCATCAGAGGATTGTCCATGGCTACACACCGACTGCAAGTACACCATTCATGTACAGGTCTCCCTACTCGCCCCCCGAAATCAATTGCACGAGTAAAGGGATCGTCTCCAGCAAGATCACCGTGCTGTTCATCCTCATCGTCACTGGATTCCTGACGGTTCTGGCCACTTGGCTCGAACCGGCTGAATTCCTCCCAATCTCTCCACATTGCTCAAAACTTCTTCCTCGGCTGACGAGTCCCACTCAAATACTCCGCCATGTTTTCGTCGAACGAGCTGTTCGTGTGTTTACAAGTGAACGCATAGATGACGTCACGACCTAGTTTTTTGGGATCATGTGACTACTGGAATGGCCCAAATGGCAGCTGCCTGACGGAATATACAGGTTGATGAAAAAAGAGCTATAAAATCATATTTACCGGGAATATCGCTGATTTCTTCAGGTATGGTTTAAACATAATGTTCACTAAATACTGACGTTTTGATTAATTATCTAATGAGTGGACCCTTCCTTTAAGGAGGCTGTTGTTAAATTACAGCTGTTTTTAACATTATTCAGACTCAGCTCTCTGAGCTAAAGCTTCTTTTAAATGTTGATAAAACCAAAGTAATGCTCTTTTCAAAAGCTGAAAAGACACCAAGCCTGCTTTGGATATTGTTACTCTGCAGGGACAAGTACTCGACGTGGTTACCTTTACAAACACCTAGGTATCTGGCTTGATGATTGCCTCTCTTTTAAACCTCAGGTCATTAACCTGCTCAGAGAGCTGAGGTGAGGCTAGGTTTCTTTTACAGAACACGTCCTGTTTCTCACTGAGGCCAGGAAAAGGCTCTGTGACCTTGACCTGTGCTGGACTCTGGGATCTGTCTCTATGAATGCACCTGATCATCACCTGGAAGTTAGATGCTGCGTATCACAGTGCACTGAGATGAGTTACTAACTGTAACACTGACTCATCACTGTACCCTGTATGCCAGGGCAGGTCTGCCTTCTCTCACTGAGGCTCAGTCACTGGTACTGTTTCCTCTACAAAGCCATGCTGGGTAAACTACCTTCTTATCTCTGCTCTCTGATCTCTCCACGAATTGAAAGTACTTATTGCCTGAGATCTCATGATGTGGTTTTATTAAATGTGCCGAGTGCTAGACTGTCTTAGGGAGGAAAGCTTTTAGTCGTGCAGCTCCACTAACTTGGAACAGTCTGCAAAAATGTTTAAACTGAGCACTTTGGTTCCCCTGCATCCTTTTGAAACTCGGCTGGGTGACATGCTGTCTGATACTCTCCTGGTACCTGTCACTGTAATAGAGTTTTGTAAACTGTACCCTGTAACTTATGTTGTATGTCGTCCTTATTGTTGTTCTCTTGTTTTGATGTTACATGTGTAACCATGTGCTGCAGGTCACCCTCGAAAAGAGATCTTTTGATCTCAGGGGCTTTCACCTGGTTAGATAAAGGCAAACACAAGGCCTACTGATAAAATAGGCCTCTAACTAATTACCTTAATAAACTCACTAATGAATGAACCAGTTCAATACGCATTATTCTTATTCTTATCATTCTTTATGAGCGCAGTAACGGTAAGGCATCTAATTACTTATTTATTTCGTATTCCATAACTTAGTAACAGAGATGTCAACTAAAGTTGTAGAGACATGGCAGAAATCCTACGAGGAAGCGGACAGTGAAGTGTTCACCCGTGAGAGGGCGATCAGAAAGAGAGCGGCGGCGCGTTGAGGGAGTTTACAGATGGAAAGACACAGAAAGACAGAAGCACAACAACAAGTAGGCTATATTTAGGTGTTTCTTTGTAAATAACCGACGTATCAAGACGTAAGTCCCTGGTTTGTCCCTTATACCCTAACTGCCATGAGACAACTCAAAATCAAGTTTCCAAAATCCGACACTTAGGTGGTCTTAACGCACCGGCAGATGACAGCGCTGACAAGTGTGTTTCCCGCAGCGAGACGCTACGATACTAACGGTGGGCTTATCGTGTTGATTCGGCAGAAAAAAGAAAACGAACTCTCGCTCTCTCCAGAGGGCAGCCAAAAAGGCCAAACGGGCCGTTGCCCGGGCAACATTAGCCCGTACCTGTGCGCGTCCCTGGACGCACTGCCATTTCCCCACATAAACATAACAGTCTGCAATGAAACGGTTGTCTCCTCTGTGCTCCACTTCCTACTCGGCGCACCGGTAACTTTCTACTAATACTTTTTTTTTTCTCTCCATGAACCTTTAGGGCTCCGTATTAATGTTAATATAACTTGTAGTTTTTAGTGTAAATATACTTGTAGTTTTTAGTGTAAATATACTTGTAGTTTTTAGTGTAAATATAACTTGTGTTTTTAGTTATTATTGTAGTTTTTAGTGTAAATATAGCCTAACTTGTAGTTTGGTTTTATCTCTCATTGTGAAAGGTGCCTCACAGCGCCACTAGCGGCCAAGTATATATTCACCCGTACTGGTTTATCGCTCGCTACCATAGAGAATGAATGGGAAAGCGTTTAGTGAGTTTTAGCTGAGGGAAGCGGGAGAGAGGGGTTCGAGTCCCCGACCGGGAGGAGACCGAAATGAAAACTAAAATCCTATGATACTATTTCTATAATAATAATAATAATATTGGTATTTGTGGGTTATCTGTCACCACTATTCAATTTAACCCTAACCCGACTCTGAAAACAACAACAAAAAAGTGGCGACAGATAACCAACAAGTACCATAATATGAATAATACATGTGATTTTTATATTGTTATTCCTACTGCTCAAAGACGCTTTACATGAAACCAGAACAAAACAAAACAAAGAAAACAGAAACAATAATCTATAACACGATTTACTGCAGAATAGCTTTCTTTATTAATGTTATTTTATTACGCTTTTATGTAATTTTTTGCATTTTGATGTCTCCTTTATGTTTGTAAAAGTGACCGTTTATAATCTAAAATGTCACAATTAAAAATGTTACTCTACATGAAGGCCGTCACTATAAAACTCAATTCAACATAAAGACGTTATGATCACTTTTAGACAATTATATCAAAGCTTGGTTCAGACCCAGTGAAAATAGATACTTATATATTAAATAAACATATATATAAAGACTCTAACACAATGTTTGATGATCAATGTAATAAATATTTAAAATAATGTTAATGTTTCAGCTGAGATCACTTTTTATAACTCATTATTGAATGACCAGGTTCATATGCTGCTGTAACGACAAGTACATCTGATCATCAGATTTTGTTATTTGGTAATAACATTAGTTAAGCTTTCCTTGCAGTTTAAGGACTAACTTTAGAGTCTAAAGTTTAGACTGCTTCAGAAGTAAAAGTGAAATACTAGTACAGAGAAAAGATGAATAACTCAATCCTTTATAAATAAATGTTACTGCAGCTTCACTTGTTTTAGGTTAAAGCTAAGATATATCAGTATAAAGTAAAACCACGTGAATAAGATTTTAATTTTTGTTGTAGTTCACCCGCTACACCGCGACAGCGCCACTGGCCCATGTACTCCAATGTGATGGATAAAAAGGGTACTGCACCCGATGATGCTATCCCTTCCTCGTTAGTATAGTGGTCAGTATCCCCGCCTGTCACGCGGGAGACCGGGGTTCAATTCCCCGACGGGGAGGAAACACTTTATTATTATTTTAATAAATGAACTAATAACACACACAGAGAGTAGATGTACTGATAAGTTATATAGTAATGATTTATGTAATTGTAAATCTTAAATCTTTGGTTACTGTGTGATAACATCAGATTCAAGTCTCTCTCATCATGTGCTCAGCAGTGGAGATGTGAAGGAACAACTGAAGGCTCCTCCAACAGAGCAACACGAATAGATATAGGACATAGAACAGATAAAATAGTGCAAGAGTTTGGAGATGTGCAAGTAAATACAAATAAAATAGAAATAGTTATAGAAAAGTCTAGATACAAGTAAATCGAATATGATATATTTTTACCGGCACACATACATGTAAATATATTTAATATGTATATATGACCCAAATATGTCTATATCTTCATTTAATTCATTTCTTATCTTAAAGTTACTGTGACGACCCCTGCTTTAATGTCTCCTGTGGTGTGGCCCTTTAATGTTCCTCCTCTGCTTGTGTCCGCACTGATTGAAGACACCTGACGGCTGCACCGGAGGATTAAGAGGCCTGAGCCAGAGTCTCGATCTCTCTCCCCGCAGAGGACCGGATCTCGGAGAGCAGCCACGTCACTTTTCTTTTTGCCTTTGTGTTAGTTTTGGTTTACGTTAAGTTCTTGTTAATAAATATATTTTCCTATATATTCTTGCCCTTCCCACGCTTTTTGTTATGGCCAAGAGCCAGGCCATGACATTACTTAACTGTGTATACTTTGAATTGAATCTTTAATTGTATTCATCCTTAATCTGTGTGAATCTGTGCTGTTTCTCACTCTCACCCTGTTGCTGTTAAACTGCTGAGGGTCCCCACAGGGATTAATGAAGCTCCATCTTATCTCATCGAGATACATAATTAGCAAGATGCAAACAGATGAATGTTCTGGATGTTCTTCACAGAGTTCAGGTGTTAATCTTATTGTGGGATGAAAGTGTCTCTGAGTCTGAGGGTTTAGACCTCATGCTCTGTGCAGTTTTCACCACATGTTGATTATAGTATGAAAATGTTTAAACGTCAATCAGCCTCACATCGACGACCACATCCTCAGTGTGGTCGTCTTTCTGCTAAAGCTGAAGCTCCAGTCCGTGGTTAAGACAGGAAGTAGCCGACCCCTAAAGCTGCTGACAGGAAGTCAGACGCTGATCTGAGCAGAGAGGTCATCGTCAGATCGAACGTTGTTAGAGACTCAAATACTACATTCAACGCTGTCAACAAGATATAGAAACATTTTGAGCCGTGTGAGTGTGTTGTGTGTGTGTCAGTGTGTTCGTGATGAAGCTCGCTCTGCTCTTCGCTCTGCTCTCAGGTAACTTATATTCACCTTTTTATTATTATTAATAAACAGATTCATGACAGAGTTCTCAGTCTTGACTTCAGTGATAAGACTTGTGACTTGTCAAACAGAGACTTGGTGCTCGGGTTAGTGACAGTGAGACGGTGATGGTTATAAACGGGTGTGATCAGCAGGTATCAGATTAAAGCCAAGTCCTCAGACAGCGATCACAGTCTATATTTGTTGTGTTAAAGCCACAATGAAGTCAAAGTTATTATTTAGATTCATAATTTGATAAATGAATTAATGAAGGAAAGGATTTATGTTGCCATGGTGAATATCTTTTGATGAAATGATTGTTCGTTTTAAATCGTAAATACGATCTGTTTCCTGGCACCTTCCAGTGTTTATTTAAATGAGGCAATTGAGGACAGCCGCGGTTCTCTGAGACCTGATAGACCTGATGAGACCTGATAGACCTGATGAGACCTGATAGACCTGATGAGACCTGATGAGACCTGATAGACCTGATAGACCTGATGAGACCTGATAGACCTGATGAGACCTGAAGAGACCTGATGAGACCTGATAGACCTGATGAGACCTGATAGACCTGAAGAGACCATGAGACCTGAAGAGACCTGAAGGGACCTGATGAGACCTGAAGGGACCTGATGAGACCTGAAGAGACCTGAAGGGACCTGATGAGACCTGAAGAGACCTGAAGAGACCTGATGAGACCTGATGAGACCTGAAGAGACCTGAAGAGACCTGATGAGACCTGAAGAGACCTGAAGGGACCTGATGAACCTGAAGGGACCTGATGAGACCTGAAGAGACCTGATGAGACCTGAAGAGACCTGAAGGGACCTGATGAGACCTGAAGAGACCTGAAGGGACCTGATGAGACCTGATGAGACCTGAAGGGACCTGATGAGACCTGAAGGGACCTGATGAGACGGGAGCGGAACATTTTTCGACCGCAA
Organism: Dissostichus mawsoni; assembly: GCA_011823955.1. Taxonomy (NCBI): domain Eukaryota; kingdom Metazoa; phylum Chordata; class Actinopteri; order Perciformes; family Nototheniidae; genus Dissostichus; species Dissostichus mawsoni. The sequence goes on from JAAKFY010000117.1 coordinate 564,058, forward strand.
ATTGTAAACAGAAATGAGTGTTGCAAATTGGACTACAAAGTATAGTTTATATAAGAAAGTATGTCGCTGAAATATGATTTAGATTGTGTTATTTTGAGACGATTTAAGTCAATACTTTTTTGTTAATAAATTACATTTTTTGATTGAAAACCTTCAGCTGCTTATTGCTTTGGATTGCGTGTCGTCATCCCGCTCTATAGTGGCAAAAGGAAACCTTGGATGCCACTACATGTTGATTTGATGTTTGTTGATTTGTTGATTTGTTGATTTGTTGTCTCTGTCTCCTCAGTCTCTGGAGGATCTGGCCTCAAAGTGACGAGTGTCTCAGGTCAGGACGTGACCCTCACCTGTAAATATGACTTTAAATACTACGGAGCCCTGTCCATGTGTTGGGGTCGGGGAGACATCCCGTCCTCCGGCTGCAACAACCAGCTAATCGCTTCAGACGGACGTCAGGTGACCTTTGGGGGCGGGGCTTCAATCAGGTACCGGTTTCTGGGTCGCCTGCAGGACGGAGACGTTTCCTGACCGTCCTCAACGTCTCGGAGACAGACGCAGGACGATACGGATGCAGGGTGGATATACCAGGGTGGTTTAACGATGCCAAACACCAGTACGATCTGAGCGTGGAGAGAGGTGAGCGTGGAGAGAGGTGAGGGTGGAGAGAGGTGAGGGTGGAGAGGTGAGAGTGGAGAGAGGTGAGGGTGGAGAGAGGTGAGGGTGGAGAGAGGTGAGAGTGGAGAGAGGTGAGAGTGGAGAGAGGTGAGAGTGGGAGAGGTGAGGGTGAGAGAGGTGAGAGTGGAGAGAGGTGAGAGTGGAGAGAGGTGAGGGTGGAGAGGGTGAGGGTGGAGAGAGGTGAGGGTGGAGAGAGGTGAGAGTGGAGAGAGGTGAGGGTGGAGAGAGGTGAGGGTGGAGAGAGGTGAGGGTGGAGAGAGGTGAGGGTGAGAGAGGTGAGGGTGGAGAGAGGTGAGGGTGGAGAGAGGTGAGGGTGGAGAGAGGTGAGGGGGAGAGAGGTGAGGGTGGAGAGAGGTGAGAGTGGAGAGAGGTGAGAGTGGAGAGAGGTGAGGGTGGAGAGAGGTGAGAGTGGAGAGAGGTGAGAGTGGAGAGAGGTGAGGGTGGAGAGAGGTGAGAGTGGAGAGAGGTGAGAGTGGAGAGAGGTGAGGGTGGAGAGAGTGAGGGTGGAGAGAGGTGAGGGTGGAGAGAGGTGAGGGTGGAGAGAGGTGAGGGTGGAGAGAGGTGAGAGTGGAGAGAGGTGAGGGTGGAGAGAGGTGAGGGTGGAGAGAGGTGAGGGTGGAGAGAGGTGAGGGTGGAGAGAGGTGAGAGTGGAGAGAGGTGAGGGTGGAGAGAGGTGAGAGTGGAGAGAGGTGAGGGTGGAGAGAGGTGAGAGTGGAGAGAGGTGAGGGTGAGAGAGGTGAGGGTGGAGAGAGGTGAGGGTGGAGAGAGGTGAGGGTGGAGAGAGGTGAGGGTGAGAGAGGTGAGGGTGGAGAGAGGTGAGGGTGGAGAGAGGTGAGGGTGGAGAGAGGTGAGAGTGGAGAGAGTGAGGGTGGAGAGAGGTGAGAGTGGAGAGAGGTGAGGGTGGAGAGAGGTGAGAGTGGAGAGAGGTGAGAGTGGAGAGAGGTGAGGGTGGAGAGAGGTGAGAGTGGAGAGAGGTGAGAGTGGAGAGAGGTGAGGGTGGAGAGAGGTGAGAGTGGAGAGAGTGAGGGTGGAGAGAGGTGAGGGTGGAGAGAGGTGAGGGTGGAGAGAGGTGAGGGTGGAGAGAGGTGAGGGTGGAGAGAGGTGGATAGGATACCTTCACTGCCCACTAAAATGCTCAAAATATATTTAAAAAGTTTAAATGGAGACGGTGAAATGGGCAGAAGTGTAAACCTACTAAAAAAGTGAAAATGCATGAAAGTCTTAAATATCACAAAAGAAAAATACAGTGAAAAAAATAACAATCTCAAATATCTTTCAGAGGACATTGAAACATTTCTGAAATCCGAACATTTTAAAAAGTAAATAATTTGAGTAGGAGCGCAGAGAGCAAAACAGTTTTAGCGGAAATAATGCAATAAATATTTAATAAAACTGCTTTAGAAATTCCTCAAATATATAATTTGTGTAGTTAATGAATTCGACAAAACAAAGTTTTCCAAAGTTTTTTACAAATGTTAAAAATAAAATGTGTTTCTGTTTCAGCTCCACAGACGACCACCGAGCAGACACACACACACACAGCAGCAGGTAACACACACAGCAGCAGCAGGTAACACACAAACACACACACACACACACACACACACAGCAGCGGGTAACACACAAACACACACACACCACACACACAGCAGCGGGTAACACACAAACACACACACACACACCACACACACAGCAGCAGGTAACACACACACAGCAGCAGGTAACACACACACACACACAGCAGGTAACACACAAACACACACACACACACACACACAGCAGTGGGTAACACACAAACACACACACACACACACACACAGCAGCAGGTAACACACACACAGCAGCAGGTAACACACACACAGCAGCAGGTAACACACAAACACACACACACACACACAGCAGCGGGTAACACACAAACACACACACACACACACACACACACAGCAGCGGGTAACACACAAACACACACACACACACACACACACAGCAGCAGGTAACACACACACAGCAGCAGGTAACACACACACACACACACAGCAGCAGGTAACACACAAACACACACACACACACACACAGCAGTGGGTAACACACAAACACACACACACACACCACACAGCAGCAGGTAACACACACAGCAGCAGGTAACACCACACACACACACAGCAGCAGGTAACACACAAACACACACACACACACACACAGCAGCGGGTAACACACAAACACACACACACACACACACAGCAGCAGGTACACACACACAGCAGCAGGTAACACACACACACACACACACACAGCAGCAGGTAACACACACACAGCAGCAGGTAACACACACACACACAGCAGCAGGTAACCACACACACACACACACACACAGCAGCAGGTAACACACACACACACACACACACAGCAGCAGGTAACACACACACACACAGCAGGTAACACACACACACACACACACACACACAGCAGCAGGTAACACACACACACCACACAGCAGCAGGTAACACACACACACACACACAGCAGGTAACACACACACACACACACAGCAGCAGCAGGTAACACACACACACACACACACAGCAGCAGGTAACACACACACACACACACACACACACAGCAGCAGGTAACACACAAACACACACACACACACACACACACAGCAGCAGGTAACACACACACAGCAGCAGGTAACACACACACACACACACACAGCACAGGTAACACACACACACACACACAGCAGCAGGTAACACACACACACACACACACAGCAGCAGGTAACACACACACACACACACACACACACAGCAGTAACACACACACACAGCAGCAGGTAACACACACACACACACACACACAGCAGCAGGTAACACACACACACACACACACACACAGCAGCAGGTAACACACACACACACACACACACAGCAGCAGGTAACACACACACACACACACACACACAGCAGCAGGTAACACACACACACACACACAGCAGGTAACCCACACACACACCACACACACACACACAGCAGCAGCAGGTAACATACAAACACACACACACACACACAGCAGCAGGTAACACACACAGCAGCAGGTAACACACACACACACACACACACAACAGCAGCAGGTAACACACACACACACACACAGCAGCAGGTAACACACACACACACACACACAGCAGCAGGTAACACACACACACACACACACACACACAGCAGCAGGTAACACACACACACACACACAGCAGCAGGTAACAACACACACACACACACACAGCAGCAGGTAACACACACACACACATACACACAGCAGCAGGTAACACACACACACACACAGCAGCAGGTAACACACACACACACACACACACACAGCAGCAGGTAACACACACACACACACACACACACACACACACAGCAGCAGGTAACACACACACCACACACACAGCAGCAGGTAACACACACACACACACACACACACAGCAGCAGGTAACACACACACACACAGCAGTACACACACACACACACAGCAGCAGGTAACACACACACACACACACACACAGCAGCAGGTAACACACACACACACACACACACACACAGCAGCAGGTAACACACACACCACACACCACACACACACACACACACACACAGCAGCAGGTAACACACACACACACACACAGCAGGTAATACACACACACACACACACAGCAGCAGGTAACACACACACACACACACACACACACAGCAGCAGGTAACACACACACACACACACAGCAGCAGGTAACACACACACACACACACACAGCAGCAGGTAACACACACACACAACACACACAGCAGCAGGTAACACACACACAAACACAGCAGCAGGTAACACACACACACACACACACAGCAGCAGGTAACACACACACACACACAGCAGCAGGTAACACACACACACACACACAGCAGCAGGTAACACACATACACACACACACACACACACACACACACACACACAGCAGCAGGTAACACACACACACACACACACACACAGCAGCAGGTAACACACACACACACACACACACAGCAGCAGGTAACACACACACACACACAGCAGCTGGTAACACACACACACACACACACACACACACACACACACAGTTGGTAACACACACACACACAGCAGCAGGTAACACAAACACACACAGCAGCAGGTAACACACACACACACACACAGCAGGTAACACACACACACACACTCACACACACACACACTCACACACACACACACACACACAGCAGCAGGTAACACACACACACAGCAGCAGGTAACACACACACACACACAGCAGCAGGTAACACACACACACACTCACACACACACACACACAGCAGCAGGTAACACACACACACACACACAGCAGCAGGTAACACACACACACACTCACACACACACACACAGCAGCAGGTAACACACACACACACAGCAGCAGGTAACACACACACACACACACACTCACATAAACTATATATATATATATTTCTAATCCTCTCTTGTTCCCTTGTCATCAGATCAGATGTTCTCCACTCAGATCCTCCAGACCAGCAGCAGCTTCCAGGTGAGGAATATCCTGAGGGTTACCTTTACATTCAGAACATTTCAGCTGAGACCCCACCGTGGTCGTAGGGAGACCCCACCGTGGTCGTAGGGAGACCCCACCGTGGTCGTAGGGAGAGCCCACCGTGGTCGTAGTGAGACCCCACCGTGGTCGTAGTGAGACCCCACCGTGGTCGTAGGGAGAGCCCACCGTGGTCGTAGTGAGACCCCACCGTGGTCGTAGGGAGACCCCACCGTGGTCGTAGTGAGACCCCACCGTGGTCGTAGGGAGACCCCACCGTGGTCATAGGGAGAGCCCACCGTGGTCGTAGGGAGACCCCACCGTGGTCGTAGTGAGACCCCACCGTGGTCGTAGGGAGACCCCACCGTGGTCGTAGTGAGACCCCACCGTGGTCGTAGGGAGACCCCACCGTGGTCGTAGTGAGACCCCACCGTGGTCGTAGTGAGACCCCACCGTGGTCGTAGGGAGAGCCCACCGTGGTCGTAGGGAGACCCCACCGTGGTCGTGGTCGTAGTGAGACCCCACCGTGGTCGTAGGGAGACCCCACCGTGGTCGTAGGGAGAGCCCACCGTGGTCGTAGGGAGAGCCCACCGTGGTCGTAGTGAGACCCCACCGTGGTCGTAGGGAGACCCAACCGTGGTCGTAGGGAGACCCCACCGTGGTCGTAGGGAGAGCCCACCGTGGTCGTAGTGAGACCCCCCGTGGTCGTAGTGAGACCCCACCGTGGTCGTAGGGAGACCTCACCGTGGTCGTAGGGAGAGCCCACCGTGGTCGTAGTGAGACCCCACCGTGGTCGTAGGGAGACCCCACCGTGGTCGTAGGGAGACCCCACCGTGGTCGTAGTGAGACCCCACCGTGGTCGTAGGGAGACCCCACCGTGGTCGTAGAGAGAGCCCAACGTGGTCGTAGGGAGAGCCCAACGTGGTCGTAGGGAGACCCCACCGTGGTCGTAGGGAGACCCCACCGTGGTCGTGGTCGTAGTGAGACCCCACCGTGGTCGTAGGGAGACCCCACCGTGGTCGTAGGGAGACCCCAGGGAGACCCCACCGTGGTCGTAGTGAGACCCCACGTGGTCGTAGGGAGACCTCACCGTGGTCGTAGGGAGACCTCACCGTGGTCGTAGTGAGACCCCACCATGGTCGTAGGGAGACCTCACCGTGGTCATAGGGAGACCCCACCGCGATCGTGGTCGTAGGGAGACCCCACCGTGGTCGTAGTGAGACCCCACCGTGGTCGTAGGGAGAGCCCACCGTGGTCGTAGGGAGACCCCACCGTGGTCGTAGGGAGAGCCGACCATGGTCGTAGTGAGACCCCACCGTGGTCGTAGTGAGAGACCCCACCGTGGTCGTAGTGAGAGACCCACCGTGGTCTTAGGGAGACCTCACAGTGGTCGTAGGGAGAGCCCACCGTGGTCGTAGGGAGACCCCACCGTGGTCTTAGGGAGACCTCACGTGGTCGTAGGGAGAGCCAACCGTGGTCTTAGGGAGACCTCACCGTGGTCGTAGGGGACCCCACCGTGGTCTTAGGGAGACCTCACCGTGGTCGTAGGGAGACCCCACCGTGGTCTTAGGGAGACCTCACCGTGGTCGTAGGGAGAGCCCACCGTGGTCTTAGGGAGACCTCACCGTGGTCGTAGGGAGAGCCCACCGTGGTTGTAGGGAGAGCCCACCGTGGTCGTAGGGAGACCCCACCGTGGTCGTAGGGAGACCCCACCATGGTCGTAGGGAGAGCCCACCGTGGTTGTAGGGAGACCCCCCGTGGTCGTAGGGAGACCCCAGGGAGACCCCACCGTGGTCGTAGTGAGACCCCACCGTGGTCGTAGTGAGACCCCACCGTGGTCGTAGGGAGACCATCGTGGTCGTAGGGAGACCCACCGTGTCGTGGTCGTAGTGAGACCCCACCGTGGTCGTAGGGAGAGCCCACCGTGGTCGTGGTCGTAGTGAGACCCCACCGTGGTTGTAGGGAGAGCCCACCGTGGTCTTAGGGAGACCTCACCGTGGTCGTAGGGAGATTCCACCGTGGTCGTTTTATAAACATCATGATTTTATTCTGCAGCATGGATGATCATCATTCAATAAAAGACAATAAACCAACATTTTCTGTGTGTGTGTGTGGTGTGTGTGTGTGTGTGTGTGTGTTGTGTGTGTGTGTGTGTGTGTGTGTCAAGATGCTGGTGGGCAGACTTTGTTCGGCTGTGTGCTGTGCTAGCTGTGCTAGCTGTGCTAACGGCCTTCATTATAGTCGGTGAGTTCAACGGGAAGAAGTTTATCATCAGAAACTGAACCAGAGGAGATTAACTGCGCTCTTTCTTCCTTATTTCTGCAGCCAGCAGGCGACTCAGCAAAGAGTGAGTTTTACAGCCAACGAAAAAAGTCAAAATTCTGTACATTTTGAGAAATCTGGAGAAAAAAATAGAATTCCTGAGAAAAAAATCTAAGTGTTGAGAAAAGGCAAAAACGTTTTAGAAAGGTTAACAACTGTTGTTGGTTGTGTCCTGCAGCTCAGATCCTCAGGTCTACAGCCAGTACAGCCAGGTGTGGTTCGGACGAGGCTCACCTGAGAGAGGAATCGCACCTGAGAGAGGAATCGCACCTGAGAGAGGAATAGCACCTGAGAGAGGAATCACACCTGAGAGAGGAATCACACCTGAGAGGAATCACACCTGAGAGAGGAATAGCACCTGAGAGAGGAATCACACCTGAGAGAGGAATCACACCTGAGAGAGGAATCACACCTGAGAGAGGAATCACACCTGAGAGAGGAATCACACCTGAGAGGAATCACACCTGAGAGAGGAATCACACCTGAGAGAGAAAAAAAGTCAAAATTGAGAAAAAAAGTTATTCTGAGAAAAAAACAACTGGTTAAGCTCAACAGCCAATCAGAGGGAGTTATTTTGCCGACGCCCCCAGGTTGCTATGGTGCGTTCCAGAGTACCATTAGCTATCTTCCATTGGCTACCCTTCTAACAAACCAGCTAACAAAGGTTCTATAAACTCAGCTCATCCCACTAATGCTTGTTCCTCACTGACGTGGCACCATTTGAGAGGAAAGGACAGGCTTTCCAACGGTAGAAGATGTATGGCCAAGAAGCATTTCGATCATCTACCAAACACACAGTTCTTACTTTCTGTGTTCATTGTATTTGTGTATTCTGCATGTATCTTATATTGTGTGTTCCTATCAGGGCCATGAGCCCGCTGAACCCCTGAGATGCTTCTTGCATTGTTGAAGAACCTGTGACTCAAGTTTGAAACAATCATTTGGTCCAATGATAAATAAAAGTATGTGTTTCAGTCTCAGATATTTCTCTGTGTTTCAGTCTCAGATATTTCTCTCAGTGTTTCAGTCTCAGATATTTCTCTGTGTTTCAGTCTCAGATATTTCTCTCAGTGTTTCAGTCTCAGATATTTCTCTGTGTTTCAGTCTCAGATATTTCTCTCTGTGTTTCAGTCTCAGATATTTCTCTGTGTTTCAGTCTCAGATATTTCTCTCAGTGTTTCAGTCTCAGATATTTCTCTCAGTGTTTCAGTCTCAGATATTTCTCTCTCTGTGTTTCAGTCTCAGATATTTCTCTGTGTTTCAGTCTCAGATATTTCTCTCTGTGTTTCAGTCTCAGATATTTCTCTGTGTTTCAGTCTCAGATATTCCTCTCTGTGTTTCAGTCTCAGATATTTCTCTCTCTGTGTTTCAGTCTCAGATATTTCTCTGTGTTTCAGTCTCAGATATTTCTCTCTGTGTTTCAGTCTCAGATATTTCTCTCTCTGTGTTTCAGTCTCAGATATTTCTCTGTGTTTCAGTCTCAGATATTTCTCTCTGTGTTTCAGTCTCAGATATTTCTCTCTGTGTTTCAGTCTCAGATATTTCTCTGTGTTTCAGTCTCAGATATTTCTCTCTCTGTGTTTCAGTCTCAGATATTTCTCTGTGTTTCAGTCTCAGATATTTCTCTGTGTTTCAGTCTCAGATATTTCTCTGTGTTTCAGTCTCAGATATTTCTCTGTGTTTCAGTCTCAGATATTCTCTCTCAGTGTTTCAGTCTCAGATATTTCTCTGTGTTTCAGTCTCAGATATTTCTCTCTGTGTTTCAGTCTCAGATATTTCTCTCTGTGTTTCAGTCTCAGATATTTCTCTCTCTGTGTTTCAGTCTCAGATATTTCTCTCTGTGTTTCAGTCTCAGATATTCTCTCTCTGTGTTTCAGTCTCAGATATTCTCTCTGTGTTTCAGTCTCAGATATTTCTCTGTGTTTCAGTCTCAGATATTTGTCTGTGTTTCAGTCTCAGATATTTCTCTGTGTTTCAGTCTCAGATATTTCTCTGTGTTTCAGTCTCAGATATTCTCTCTGTGTTTCAGTCTCAGATATTTCTCTCTCTGTGTTTCAGTCTCAGATATTTCTCAGTGTTTCAGTCTCAGATATTTCTCTGTGTTTCAGTCTCAGATATTTCTCTCTCTGGTTTCAGTCTCAGATATTTCTCTCAGTGTTTCAGTCTCAGATATTTCTCTGTGTTTCAGTCTCAGATATTTCTCTGTGTTTCAGTCTCAGATATTTCTTCTCAGTGTTTCAGTCTCAGATATTTCTCTCTCTGTGTTTCAGTCTCAGATATTTCTCTCTGTGTTTCAGTCTCAGATATTTCTCTCTGTGTTTCAGTCTCAGATATTTCTCTGTGTTTCAGTCTCAGATATTTCTCTGTGTTTCAGTCTCAGATATTTCTCTCTCTGTGTTTCAGTCTCAGATATTTCTCTGTGTTTCAGTCTCAGATATTTCTTCTCAGTGTTTCAGTCTCAGATATTTCTCTGTGTTTCAGTCTCAGATATTTCTCTGTGTTTCAGTCTCAGATATTCTCTCTGTGTTTCAGTCTCAGATATTTCTCTCTGTGTTTCAGTCTCAGATATTTCTTTGTGTTTCAGTCTCAGATATTTCTCTCTCTGTGTTTCAGTCTCAGATATTTCTCTGTGTTTCAGTCTCAGATATTTCTCTGTGTTTCAGTCTCAGATATTTCTCTCTCTGTGTTTCAGTCTCAGATATTCTCTCAGTGTTTCGTCTCAGATATTTCTCTGTTTTCAGTCTCAGATATTTCTCTGTGTTTCAGTCTCAGATATTTCTCTCTCAGTGTTTCAGTCTCAGATATTTCTCTCTGTGTTTCAGTCTCAGATATTTCTCTCTGTGTTTCAGTCTCAGATATTTCTCTGTGTTTCAGTCTCAGATATTTCTCTGTGTTTCAGTCTCAGATATTTCTCTCTGTGTTTCAGTCTCAGATATTTCTCTCTCTGTGTTTCAGTCTCAGATATTTCTCTGTGTTTCAGTCTCAGATATTTCTCTCTGTGTTTCAGTCTCAGATATTTCTCTCTGTGTTTCAGTCTCAGATATTTCTCTGTGTTTCAGTCTCAGATATTTCTCTGTGTTTCAGTCTCAGATATTTCTCTCTCTGTGTTTCAGTCTCAGATATTTCTCTCTGTGTTTCAGTCTCAGATATTTCTCAGTGTTTCAGTCTCAGATATTTCTCTCTGTGTTTCAGTCTCAGATATTTCTCTGTGTTTCAGTCTCAGATATTTCTCTGTGTTTCAGTCTCAGATATTCTCAGTGTTTCAGTCTCAGATATTTCTCTGTGTTTCAGTCTCAGATATTTATCTCTGTGTTTCAGTCTCAGATATTTTCTGTTGTTCAGTCTCAGATATTTCTCTGTGTTTCAGTCTCAGATATTTCTCTCTGTGTTTCAGTCTCAGATATCTCTCAGTGTTTCAGTCTCAGATTTTCTCTGTGATTCAGTCTCAGATATTCTCTCTGTGTTTCAGTCTCAGATATTTCTCGTGATTCAGTCTCAGATATTTCTCTGTGTTTCAGTCTCAGATATTTCTCTGTGTTTCAGTCTCAGATATTTCTCTGTGTTTCAGTCTCAGATATTTCTCTGTGTTTCAGTCTCAGATATTCCTCTCAGTGTTTCAGTCTCAGATATTTCTCTCTCAGTGTTTCAGTCTCAGATATTTCTCTCTCAGTGTTTCAGTCTCAGATATTTCTCAGTGTTTCAGTCTCAGATATTCCTCTCAGTGTTTCAGTCTCAGATATTTCTCAGTGTTTCAGTCTCAGATATTCCTCTCAGTGTTTCAGTCTCAGATATTCTCAGTGTTTCAGTCTCAGATATTTCTCTGTGTTTCAGTCTCAGATATTCCTCTCAGTGTTTCAGTCTCAGATATTTCTCTGTGTTTCAGTCTCAATATTCCTCTCAGTGTTTCAGTCTCAGATATTTCTCTCTGTGTTTCAGTCTCAGATATTTCTCTGTGTTTCAGTCTAAGATATTCCTCTCAGTGTTTCAGTCTCAGATATTTCTCAGTGTTTCAGTCTCAGATATTCCTCTCAGTGTTTCAGTCTCAGATATTCCTCAGTGTTTCAGTCTCAGATATTTCTCTGTGTTTCAGTCTCAGATATTTCTCTCAGTGTTCAGTCTCAGACATTCCTCTGTGTTTCAGTCTCAGATATTTCTGTGTTTCAGTCTCAGATATTTCTCTCAGTGTTTCAGTCTCAGATATTTCTCAGTGTTTCAGTCTCAGATATTTCTCAGTGTTTTCAGTCTCAGATATTTCTCTGTGTTTCAGTCTCAGATATTTCTCTCTCTGTGTTTCAGTCTCAGATATTTCTCTGTGTTTCAGTCTCAGATATTTCTCTCTCAGTGTTTCAGTCTCAGATATTTCTCTGTGTTTCAGTCTCAGATATTTCTCTGTGTTTCAGTCTCAGATATTCTCTGTGTTTCAGTCTCAGATATTCTCTCTGTGTTTCAGTCCTCAGATATTTCTCTGTGTTTCAGTCTCAGATATTTCTCTCTCTGTGTTTCAGTCTCAGAATTTCTCTGTGTTTCAGTCTCAGATATTTCTCTGTGTTTCAGTCTCAGATATTTCTCTCTGTGTTCAGTCTCAGAGTATTTCTCAGTGTTTCAGTCTCAGATATTTCTCTGTGTTTCAGTCTCAGATATTTCTCTCTCTGTGTTTCAGTCTCAGATATTTCTCTCAGTGTTTCGGTCTCAGATATTTCTCTGTGTTTCAGTCTCAGATATTTCTCTGTGTTTCAGTCTCAGATATTTCTCTCTCAGTGTTTCAGTCTCAGATATTTCTCTCTCTGTGTTTCAGTCTCAGAATTTCTCTCTGTGTTTCAGTCTCAGATATTTCTCTCTGTGTTTCAGTCTCAGATATTTCTCTGTGTTTCAGTCTCAGATATTTCTCTGTGTTTCAGTCTCAGATATTTCTCTGTGTTTCAGTCTCAGATATTTCTCTCTCTGTGTTTCAGTCTCAGATATTTCTCTGTGTTTCAGTCTCAGATATTTCTCTCTCAGTGTTTCAGTCTCAGATATTTCTCTGTGTTTCAGTCTCAGATATTTCTCTGTGTTTCAGTCTCAGATATTTCTCTCTGTGTTTCAGTCTCAGATATTCTCTCTGTGTTTCAGTCTCAGATATTTCTCTGTGTTCAGTCTCAGATATTTCTCTCTCAGTGTTTCAGTCTCAGATATTTCTCTCTCTGTGTTTTCAGTCTCAGATATTTCTCTCTGTGTTTCAGTCTCAGATATTTCTCTCTGTGTTTCAGTCTCAGATATTTCTCTCTGTGTTTCAGTCTCAGATATTTCTCTCTCTGTGTTTCAGTCTCAGATATTTCTCTGTGTTTCAGTCTCAGATATTTCTCTCTCTGTGTTTCAGTCTCAGATATTTCTCTGTGTTTCAGTCTCAGATATTTCTCTCTCAGTGTTTCAGTCTCAGATATTTCTCTGTGTTTCAGTCTCAGATATTTCTCTGTGTTTCAGTCTCAGATATTTCTCTCTGTGTTCAGTCTCAGATATTTCTCTGGTTTCAGTCTCAGATATTTCTCTCTCAGTGTTTCAGTCTCAGATATTTCCTCTCTCTGTGTTTCAGTCTCAGATATTTCTCTCTGTGTTTCAGTCTCAGATATTTCTCTGTGTTTCAGTCTCAGATATTTCTCTGTGTTTCAGTCTCAGATATTTCTCTGTGTTTCAGTCTCAGATATTTCTCTGTGTTTCAGTCTCAGATATTTCTCTGTGTTTCAGTCTCAGATATTTCTCTCTGTGTTTCAGTCTCAGATATTTCTCAGTGTTTCAGTCTCAGATATTTCTCTGTGTTTCAGTCTCAGATATTTCTCTCTCTGTGTTTCAGTCTCAGATATTTCTCTGTGTTTCAGTCTCAGATATTCTCTGTGTTTCAGTCTCAGATATTTCTCTCTCAGTGTTTCAGTCTCAGATATTTCTCTCTCTGTGTTTCAGTCTCAGATATTTCTCTCTGTGTTTCAGTCTCAGATATTTCTCTGTGTTTCAGTCTCAGATATTTCTCTCTCAGTGTTTCAGTCTCAGATATTCTCTCTCTGTGTTTCAGTCTCAGATATTTCTCTCTGTGTTTCAGTCTCAGATATTTCTCTGTGTTTCAGTCTCAGATATTTCTCTCTCAGTGTTTCAGTCTCAGATATTTCTCTGTGTTTCAGTCTCAGATATTTCTCTGTGTTTCAGTCTCAGATATTTCTCTCTGTGTTTCAGTCTCAGATATTTCTCTCTCAGTGTTTCAGTCTCAGATATTTCTCTCTCTGTGTTTCAGTCTCAGATATTTCTCTGTGTTTCAGTCTCAGATATTTCTCTCTCAGTGTTTCAGTCTCAGATATTTCTCTCTCTGTGTTTCAGTCTCAGATATTTCTCTGTGTTTCAGTCTCAGATATTTCTCTGTGTTTCAGTCTCAGATATTTCTCTGTGTTTCAGTCTCAGATATTTCTCAGTGTTTCAGTCTCAGATATTTCTCTGTGTTTCAGTCTCAGATATTCCTCTCAGTGTTTCAGTCTCAGATATTTCTCAGTGTTTCAGTCTCAGATATTTCTCTGTGTTTCAGTCTCAGATATTTCTGTGTTTCAGTCTCAGATATTTCTCTCTGTGTTTCAGTCTCAGATATTTCTGTGTTTCAGTCTCAGATATTTCTCTGTGTTTCAATCTCAGATATTTCTCTCTGTGTTTCAGTCTAGATATCTCTCAGTGTTTCAGTCTCAGATATTTCTCTGTGATTCAGTCTCAGATATTTCTCTCTGTGTTTCAGTCTCAGATATTTCTCTGTGATTCAGTCTCAGATATTTCTCTGTGTTTCAGTCTCAGATATTTCTCTGTGTTTCAGTCTCAGATATTTCTCTGTGTTTCAGTCTCAGATATTTCTCTGTGTTTCAGTCTCAGATATTTCTCTCTCAGTGTTTCAGTCTCAGATATTTCTCTCTCAGTGTTTCAGTCTCAGATATTCCTCTCAGTGTTTCAGTCTCAGATATTTCTCTCTCAGTGTTTCAGTCTCAGATATTTCTCTGTGTTTCAGTCTCAGATATTCCTCTCAGTGTTTCAGTCTCAGATATTTCTCAGTGTTTCAGTCTCAGATATTCCTCTCAGTGTTTCAGTCTCAGATATTTCTCTCTGTGTTTCAGTCTCAGATATTTCTCTGTGTTTCAGTCTCAGATATTTCTCTGTGTTTCAGTCTCAGATATTCCTCTCAGTGTTTCAGTCTCAGATATTTCTCAGTGTTTCAGTCTCAGATATTCTCTCAGTGTTTCAGTCTCAGATATTTCTCAGTGTTTCAGTCTCAGATATTCCTCTCAGTGTTTCAGTCTCAGATATTTCTCTGTGTTTCAGTCTCAGATATTTCTCTGTGTTTCAGTCTCAGATATTTCTCAGTGTTTCAGTCTCAGATATTTCTCTCTGTGTTTCAGTCTCAGATATTTCTCTGTGTTTCAGTCTCAGATATTTCTCTGTGTTTCAGTCTCAGATATTCCTCAGTGTTTCAGTCTCAGATATTTCTCAGTGTTTCAGTCTCAGATATTTCTCTGTGTTTCAGTCTCAGATATTTCTCTCAGTGTTTCAGTCTCAGATATTCCTCTGTGTTTCAGTCTCAGATATTTCTCTGTGTTTCAGTCTCAGATATTTCTCTGTGTTTCAGTCTCAGATATTTCTCTGTGTTTCAGTCTCAGATATTTCTCTGTGTTTCAGTCTCAGATATTTCTCAGTGTTTCAGTCTCAGATATTTCTCTCTGTGTTTCAGTCTCAGATATTCTCTGTGTTTCAGTCTCAGATATTTCTCTGTGTTTCAGTCTCAGATATTCCTCAGTGTTTCAGTCTCAGATATTTCTCGTGTTTCAGTCTCAGATATGTCTCTGTGTTTCAGTCTCAGATATTTCTCTCAGTGTTTCAGTCTCAGATATTTCTCTGTGTTTCAGTCTCAGATATTTCTCTCTGTGTTTCAGTCTCAGATATTTCTCTGTGTTTCAGTCTCAGATATTTCTCTGTGTTTCAGTCTCAGATATTTTCTCTGTGTTTCAGTCTCAGATATTTCTCAGTGTTTCAGTCTCAGATATTTCTCTGTGTTTCAGTCTCAGATATTTCTCTCAGTGTTTCAGTCTCAGATATTTCTCAGTGTTTCAGTCTCAGATATTTCTCAGTGTTTCAGTCTCAGATATTTCTCTGTGTTTCAGTCTCAGATATTTCTCTGTGTTTCAGTCTCAGATATTTCTCTGTGATTCAGTCTCAGATATTTCTCAGTGTTTCAGTCTCAGATATTTCTCTCTGTGTTTCAGTCTCAGATATTTCTCTCAGTGTTTCAGTCTCAGATATTTCTCTGTGTTCAGTCTCAGATATTTCTCTCTCTGTGTTTCAGTCTCAGATATTTCTCTCATAGTTTCAGTCTCAGATATTTCTCTGTGTTTCAGTCTCAGATATTTCTCTCATAGTTTTCAGTCTCAGATATTTCTCTCTGTGTTTCAGTCTCAGATATTCTCTCTGTATTTCAGTCTCAGATATTTCTCTCTGTGTTTCAGTCTCAGATATTTCTCTCATAGTTTCAGTCTCAGATATTTCTCTGTGTTTCAGTCTCAGATATTTCTCTCTGTATTTCAGTCTCAGATATTTCTCTCTGTGTTTCAGTCTCAGATATTTCTCTCATAGTTTCAGTCTCAGATATTTCTCTGTGTTTCAGTCTCAGATATTTCTCTCTGTGTTTCAGTCTCAGATATTTCTCTCTGTTTCAGTCTCAGATATTTTCTCTGTGTTTCAGTCTCAGATATTTCTCTCATAGTTTTCAGTCTCAGATATTTCTCTCTGTATTTCAGTCTCAGATATTTCTCTCTGTGTTTCAGTCTCAGATATTTCTCTCTCAGTGTTTCAGTCTCAGATATTCTCTCTCAGTGTTTCAGTCTCAGATATTTCTCAGTGTTTCAGTCTCAGATATTTCTCTGTGTTTCAGTCTCAGATATTTCTCTCAGTGTTTCAGTCTCAGACATTCCTCTGTGTTTCAGTCTCAGATATTTCTCAGTGTTTCAGTCTCAGATATTTCTCTGTGTTTCAGTCTCAGATATTTCTCTGTGTTTCAGTCTCAGATATTTCTCAGTGTTTCAGTCTCAGATATTTCTCTGTGTTTCAGTCTCAGATATTTCTCTGTGTTTCAGTCTCAGATATTTCTCTGTGTTTCAGTCTCAGATATTTCTCAGTGTTTCAGTCTCAGATATTTCTCTCTGTGTTTCAGTCTCAGATATTTCTCTGTGTTTCAGTCTCAGATATTTCTCTGTGTTTCAGTCTCAGATATTCCTCAGTGTTTCAGTCTCAGATATTTCTCAGTGTTTCAGTCTCAGATATTTCTCTGTTTCAGTCTCAGATATTTCTCTCAGTGTTTCAGTCTCAGATATTCCTCTGTGTTTCAGTCTCAGATTTTCTCTGTGTTTCAGTCTCAGATTTTCTCTGTGTTTCAGTCTCAGATATTTCTCTGTGTTTCAGTCTCAGATATTTCTCTGTGTTTCAGTCTCAGATATTTCTCAGTGTTTCAGTCTCAGATATTCTCTCTGTGTTTCAGTCTCAGATATTTCTCTGTGTTTCAGTCTCAGATATTTTCTGTGTTTCAGTCTCAGATATTCCTCAGTGTTTCAGTCTCAGATATTTCTCAGTGTTTCAGTCTCAGATATTTCTCTGTGTTTCAGTCTCAGATATTTCTCTCAGTGTTTCAGTCTCAGATATTTCTCTGTGTTTCAGTCTCAGATATTTCTCTCTGTGTTTCAGTCTCAGATATTTCTCTGTGTTTCAGTCTCAGATATTTCTCTGTGTTTCAGTCTCAGATATTTCTCTGTGTTTCAGTCTCAGATATTTCTCAGTGTTTCAGTCTCAGATATTCTCTGTGTTTCAGTCTCAGATATTTCTCAGTGTTTCAGTCTCAGATATTTCTCAGTGTTTCAGTCTCAGATATTTCTCAGTGTTTCAGTCTCAGATATTTCTCTGTGTTTCAGTCTCAGATATTTCTCTGTGTTTCAGTCTCAGATATTTCTCTGTGTTTCAGTCTCAGATATTTCTCAGTGTTTCAGTCTCAGATATTTCTCAGTGTTTCAGTCTCAGATATTTCTCAGTGTTTCAGTCTCAGATATTTCTCTGTGTTTCAGTCTCAGATATTTCTCTGTGTTTCAGTCTCAGATATTTCTCAGTGTTTCAGTCTCAGATATTTCTCAGTGTTTCAGTCTCAGATATTTCTCTCTCGTGTTTCAGTCTCAGATATTTCTCTCAGTGTTTCAGTCTCAGATATTTCTCTGTGTTTCAGTCTCAGATATTTCTCTCTCTGTGTTTCAGTCTCAGATATTTCTCTCATAGTTTCAGTCTCAGATATTTCTCTGTGTTTCAGTCTCAGATATTTCTCTCATAGTTTCAGTCTCAGATATTTCTCTCTGTATTTCAGTCTCAGATATTTCTCTCTGTATTTCAGTCTCAGATATTTCTCTCTGTATTTCAGTCTCAGATATTTCTCTCTGTATTTCAGTCTCAGATATTTCTCTCTGTATTTCAGTCTCAGATATTTCTCTCTGTGTTTCAGTCTCAGATATCTCTCTCTGTATTTCAGTCTCAGATATTTCTCTCTCAGTGTTTCAGTCTCAGATATTTCTCTCTCAGTGTTTCAGTCTCAGATATTTCTCTCTCAGTGTTTCAGTCTCAGATATTTCTCTCTCTGTGTTTCAGTCTCAGATATTTCTCTCTTGTGTTTCAGTCTCAGATATTTCTCTGTGTTTCAGTCTCAGATATTCTCTCTCTGTGTTTCAGTCTCAGATATTTCTCTGTGTTTCAGTCTCAGATATTTCTCTGTGTTTCTGAAGAAGTGAAACTGCGTCCGAGGTTCCGACAGGAAGTAGCCGACTCCTCCATCTGCTGCTGACAGGAAGTCAGACGCTGACCACATGATCATCGCTCAGAACGACTCTTCCTGTGAGCTCAGTATTAATAAATACAACATTAAAACATCACATTTCATGACCAAACTAACTTTCAACTTGTAGGTCTTAATTGATGGATTGTAATTGATGAGTGATTCCATCAGAAAGGTCTCACTTTCTCTCATTAAAGGCTGAATGCTTCTCTCATGTTTACATTGTAATAAAGTCAAACTCAGGCTTTTTGAGGTTTCTTCAGTTTCTGTTCTTCTGTTTAAAGACGCCGTGCAGCAGTGTGTGTGTGTGTGTGTGTGTGTGTGTGTGTGTGTGTGTGTGTGTGTGTGTGTGTGTGTGTGTGTGTGCAGCTGTGACTCGCAGTGTGTGTGTGTTGTGTGTGTGTGTGTGTGTGTGTGTGTGTGTGTGTGTGTGTGTGTGTGTGTGTGTGTGTGTGTGTGCAGCTGTGACTCGCAGTGTGTGTGTGATGATGTCAGTGTTTTGTAACCTGTGAGTGTCAGTGTGTGAGAGTGTGTTCATGATGAAGCTCTCTCTGCTCCTCGCTCTGCTCTCAGGTAACTTATAGTTTTTATTTTATATTAACACTGCCTTTGTTTACACGGGATCCAGCAGAAGGTCGTGTTTTAATATGGGCAACTTGTAAACTGTTGTTGAAATAAATACATATTTTTTAGTATTTTATTATATTTTGAACAACTTGCTGAACTTAATGTTAAAGCTGTTTCTCTGTATCTGAGAGTTTCATCTCTGTGGACAGTAAACACGTCACCTCTGAGACTGGATCTAAGACTTAAGACAGCAGACTTGTTTTGGGACTTGTTAGACTTGATTTTGGACTCATCAGTTGTCACTTGGGACTTGATGTAGGACTTGTCATTGTGGATTTGGGACTTGAGTGCTAAGACTTGAATTGGGACTTTACAGTCTTAATTTGGGACCTGAATTATGGACTCAACTTGGGATTTGAGACCTGAATTGGGACTTGAGTTTATTATATTTGAACTTGCTTAACCTAATCTTAAAGCTGTTTGTGATCTGGTAATAATGAATACAGTGTTTGTCTGTTTTATATTAAAGTGAGACTCTGGACTGGATCTAAGACTTGACCCACAGACTGGTGTTGGGACTTGTTGGTCTTAATTTTGGACTCATCATTTGGGACTTGTCATTGTGGATTTGGGACTTGAGTGCTAAGACTTGAATTGGGACATTACAGTCTTAGTTTGGGACTTGATTTGAATCTTGTCAGTCTTGATTTGGGACCTGAATTATGGACTCAACTTGGGACTTGAGACATAATTGACTTGATTTTGGACTTGAGTGCTAAGACTTGTGACTTGTAAAACAGAAACGTGGAGGTTGGTAACAGTGAAACGGTGATGGATATAAACAGGTGTGATCAGCAGGTATCTGACTGTTGATTTGTTGATTTGTTGTCTCTGTGTCTGTCTCCTCAGTCTCTGGAGGATCTGGCCTCAAAGTGACGAGTGTCTCAGGTCAGGACGTGACCCTCACCTGTAAATATGACTTTAAATACTACGGAGCCCTGTCCATGTGTTGGGGTGGGGGGAGACATCCCGTCCTCCGGCTGCAACAACCAGCTAATCGCTTCAGACGGACGTCAGGTGACCTTTGGGGGCGGGGCTTCAATCAGGTACCGGTTTCTGGGTCGCCTGCAGGACGGAGACGTTTCCCTGACCGTCCTCAACGTCTCGGAGACAGACGCAGGACGATACGGATGCAGGGTGGATATACCAGGGTGGTTTAACGATGCCAAACACCAGTTCGATCTGAGCGTGGAGAGAGGTGAGAGTGGAGAGTGGTGAGCGTGGAGAGAGGTGAGGGTGGAGAGAGGTGAGGGTGGAGAGAGGTGAGAGTGGAGAGAGGTGAGGGTGGAGAGAGGTGAGGGTGGAGAGAGGTGAGGGTGGAGAGAGGTGAGGGTGGAGAGAGGTGAGCGTGGAGAGAGGTGAGGGTGGAGAGAGGTGAGCGTGGAGAGAGGTGAGCGTGGAGAGAGGTGAGGGTGGAGAGAGGTGAGGGTGGAGAGAGGTGAGCGTGGAGAGAGGTGAGGGTGGAGAGAGGTGAGCGTGGAGAGAGGTGAGGGTGGAGAGAGGTGAGGGTGGAGAGAGGTGAGGTGGAGAGAGGTGAGAGTGGAGAGAGGTGAGCGTGGAGAGAGGTGAGAGTGGAGAGAGGTGAGGGTGGAGAGAGGTGAGAGTGGAGAGAGGTGAGGGTGGAGAGAGGTGAGAGTGGAGAGAGGTGAGGGTGGAGAGAGGTGAGGGTGGAGAGTGGTGAGGGTGGAGAGAGGTGAGGGTGGAGAGAGGTGAGGGTGGAGAGTGGTGAGGGTGGAGAGAGGTGAGGGTGGAGAGAGGTGAGGGTGGAGAGAGGTGAGAGTGGAGAGAGGTGAGGTGGAGAGAGGTGAGGGTGGAGAGAGGTGAGGGAGGAGAGAGGTGAGAGTGGAGAAGGTGAGGGTGGAGAGAGGTGAGGGTGGAGAGAGGTGAGAGTGGAGAGAGGTGAGAGTGGAGAGAGGTGAGGGTGGAGAGAGGTGAGAGTGGAGAGAGGTGAG
Source organism: Dissostichus mawsoni (assembly GCA_011823955.1). Taxonomy (NCBI): domain Eukaryota; kingdom Metazoa; phylum Chordata; class Actinopteri; order Perciformes; family Nototheniidae; genus Dissostichus; species Dissostichus mawsoni. The sequence goes on from JAAKFY010000117.1 coordinate 585,098, forward strand.
GGTGGAGAGAGGTGAGAGTGGAGAGAGGTGAGAGGTGGAGAGAGGTGAGGGTGGAGAGAGGTGAGGGTGGAGAGAGAGGGTGGAGAGAGGTGAGGGTGGAGAGAGGTGAGGGTGGAGAGAGGTGAGGGTGGAGAGAGAGGGTGGAGAGAGGTGAGAGTGGAGAGAGGTGAGGGTGGAGAGAGGTGAGGGTGGAGAGAGAGGGTGGAGAGAGGTGAGGGTGGAGAGAGGTGAGGGTGGAGAGACAGTGAAAAAAATAACAATCTCAAATATCTTTCAGAGGACATTGAAACATTTCTGAAATCCGAACATTTTAAAAAGTAAATAATTTGCAAAACAGTTTTAGCGGAAATAATGCAATAAATATTTAATAAAACTGCTTTAGAAATTCCTCAAATATATAATTTGTGTAGTTAATGAATTCGACAAAACAAAAGTTTTCCAAAGTTTTTTACAAATGTTAAAAATAAAATGTGTTCTGTTTCAGCTCCACAGACGACCACCGAGCAGACACCACACACACAGCAGCAGGTAACACACAAACACACACACACACAGCAGCAGGTAACACACACACAGCAGCAGGTAACACACACACACACACACACAGCAGCAGGTAACACACACACAGCAGCAGGTAACACACACACACACCAGCAGCAGGTAACACACACACACACACAGCAGCAGGTAACACACACACACACACACACACACAGCAGCAGGTAACACACACACACACACAGCAGCAGGTAACACACACACAGCAGCAGCAGGTAACACACACACAGCAGCAGGTAACACACACACAACACACAGCAGCAGGTAACACACACACACAGCAGCAGCAGGTAACACACACACAGCAGCAGGCAACACACACACAGCAGCAGCAGGTAACACACACACACAGCAGCAGGTAACACACAAACACACACACACACACACACAGCAGCAGGTAACACACCGACAGCAGCAGGTAACACACACACACACACACACAGCAGCAGGTAACACACACACACACAGCAGCAGGTAACACACACACACACACACACACACACAGCAGCAGGTAACACACACACACACACACACACAGCAGCAGGTAACACACACACAGCAGCAGCAGGTAACACACACACAGCAGCAGGTAACACACACACACACACAGCAGCAGGTAACACACACACACAGCAGCAGCAGGTAACACACACACAGCAGCAGGTAACACACACACACACACAGCAGCAGGTAACACACACACACACAGCAGCAGCAGGTAACACACACACAGCAGCAGGTAACACACACACAGCAGCAGCAGGTAACACACACACACACACACACAGCAGCAGGTAACACACACACACACACACAACACATCAACTATATAGTTTGTGTGTGTGTGTGTGTATATATATTTATAATCCTCTCTTGTTCCCTTGTCATCAGATCAGATGAACTCCACTCAGATCCTCCAGACCAACAGCAGCCTCTCCCCTGAGGTGAGGGACGTCCTGAGGGTGAGGATTAACGTCTGATTATCTTATTAAATAAAGTTTAATTCATGATGAACTTCAGATGAACTTCTGCATGTAAAAGGGACACCTGTTGCGTTGTTTACTAGCTAACGTTAGCTACAAAACTCAGTTAGTTAGCCTGTTAGTTTAAGTTAGTTAGTTAGTTAGTCTTATAGTTAGCCTGTTAGTTAGCCTGTTAATTAGCCTGTTAGGTAGCCTGTTAATTAGCCTGTTAGGTAGCCTAATAGTTAGCCTGTTAGTTAGCCTGTTAGTTAGTCTTATAGTTAGCCTGTTACGTAGCCTAATAGTTAGCCTGTTAGGTAGCCTAATAGTTAGCCTGTTAGGTAGCCTAATAGTTAGCCTGTTAGTTAGCCTGTTAGTTAGCCTTTTAGTTAGCCTGTTAGTTAGCCTTTTAGGTAGCCTGTTAGGTAGCCTAATAGTTAGCCTGTTAGTTAGCCTGTTAATTAGCCTGTTAGTTAGCTGTTAGGTAGCCTGTTAGTTTAAGTTAGTTAGTTAGTTAGTTAGTTAGTCTTATAGTTAGCCTGTTACGTAGCCTAATAGTTAGCCTGTTAGGTAGCCTAATAGTTAGCCTGTTAGTTAGCCTGTTAGTTAGCCTGTTAATTAGCCTGTTAGGTAGCCTAATAGTTAGCCTGTTAGTTAGCCTGTTAGGTAGCCTAATAGTTAGCCTGTTAGTTGGCCTGTTAGTTAGCCTTTTAGTTAGCCTTTTAGGTAGCCTAATAGTTAGCCTGTTAGGTAGCCTAATAGTTATCCTGTTAATTAGCCTGTTAGTTAGCCTTTTAGGTAGCCTAATAGTTAGCCTGTTAGGTAGCCTAATAGTTAGCCTGTTAGTTGGCCTGTTAATTAGCCTGTTAGTTAGCCTTTTAGGTAGCCTGTTAATTAGCCTGTTAGGTAGCCTAATAGTTAGCCTGTTAGGTAGCCTAATAGTTAGCCTTTTAGGTAGCCTAATAGTTAGCCTGTTAGGTAGCCTAATAGTTATCCTGTTAATTAGCCTGTTAATTAGCCTGTTAGGTAGCCTAATAGTTAGCCTGTTAGGTAGCCTAATAGTTAGCCTGTTAGGTAGCCTAATAGTTAGCCTGTTAGTTGGCCTGTTAATTAGCCTGTTAGTTAGCCTTTTAGTTAGCCTTTTAGGTAGCCTAACAGTTAGCCTGTTAGGTAGCCTAATAGTTATCCTGTTAATTAGCCTGTTAGTTAGCCTGTTAATTAGCCTGTTAGGTAGCCTAATAGTTAGCCTGTTAGTTGGCCTGTTAATTAGCCTGTTAATTAGCCTGTTAGTTAGCCTGTTAGTTAGCCTTTTAGTTAGCCTGTTAGTTAGCCTTAAACTTTTAAATTATATCAGACAACACAGAACTTTATTGAAACTGTGTCAAAATGTAAATGTAGCGTCAGCCAATGCTAACCATGTGTGTTAGCTGTGTAAATAGCTGATGTTAGCTTAATTAAACATACAATGCGTATATGTATTACTTTTAAAACTGTGTGTGTGTGTGTGTGTGTGTGTGTGTGTGTGTGTGTGTGTGTGTGTGTGTGTGTGTGTGTGTGTGTGTGTGGTGTGTGTGTGTGTGTGTGTGTGTGTGTGTGTGTGTGTGTGTGTGTGTGTGTGTGTGTGTGTGTGTGTCAGGATGGTAGCAGTGTGTTTCTGCTGAGTGTTGTGTTCGGGGCGCTAGCTGCGCTAACGCTGGTCGCTGCAGTCGTTGTTCTCGGTGAGTTTTATCAGTTTGTTTTGTTGCAGATCAACATTTCCTCTGATGGTGTTTGTTTCTCACACCCTCAGATCCTCAGTAACTGGGTTTTCTTCTTCTCTTCTCTTATTTCTGCAGCCAGCAGACGGAGGCGACTCAACAAAAAGTGAGTTTCACAGCCGACGCCTTCAGAGGAAACTTCTTCTTCTTCTTCTTCTTCACACACTTTAGTTTCTCTCATAGAGTCAGTGGTTAGTGACTCTGAGACCTCACGAGTCAGCAGTTTGCCAGCGTCTCGGGGACCTCGGGGTCGCACAGTTCCCCCCCGACACAGTTCCCCCCCGACGCACCGTTACCAGCTCAGAGACTCAGAGTGAAACTCAGAGACCACGATCTGTCAGAACAGAAACCCACCGTCAGCAGGAAGTCACTACTAATCATATTTATGACTCAAAACTCTGATGAGTGGAAGAAAAACCTCAATAAGAGCTGATTTCAGATCAACAGAAATCCCTATTATTACCTGATGCTAAATGAATAGCATAAAGCTTAAATGTCCTCCAGGAAAAACTGTTTCATTCAAAGCTGAAGATTTCCAACAATAAACAGTTTCATCGTTGATATCTTTAGTAATACTTATATAAACCACTATTATATGGTCATTTTCTCATTTGTACGTACTTATTGTTGTTACGATTGTAAAATGTGCAGATTTTTACTTAACTTAATGTTTATAAACCACAAAGATGAGAAAATGCAGATCATAAAAGAAAATAGAAGTGGAAAACCTCAAAATAAAAACAATAACAAATTTGCACACAAAAAGAGAATTAAAAAATCTCAGTAAAAAAAAAGTTTTTAGTAGAAAACAGAAATATTATTTAATTTAGCATTTTTATTACATATTTTAAAGGTCTCCTATCATGCAAAATGCACTTTGTGATGTCTTCTCTACGTCACCACGTGTCCCCGGTGTGTCACCATGTGTCCCCGGTATCCCCCCGGTGTGTCCCCGGTGTGTCGGGGAACTCACGCAGCGTCAGGAAATAAAACCCTCTCTCTTTTCCTCCGTACCCAAATCTCTAAAAACGGGGAACAACGGAGCTGATCCAGATGTGCGTCCGATATGACGTAATATCTGAAATGTGGACCCACGGCCCTATCAGAAAGTTGCTATCAGGAACAATGCCCGACTGTTTTGGACGTAATATGGTCGGTGTTCACATTAGCATCGCTAACACTCAGAGCTAACCTGTACTGGAGAGCATGTGTGTGAAGAAGCAGGAAATCAAAAGGAACTCACCTTGTGGTATAACCTGCAAGAGAGAAAGCCTTTGAGCTCCATACTGTTTCAGAGAGAATCCTTGATCTAATAATCCTTGTGTTTCATCACCGCAGCATTTTAGACCAGGTCCCGCATGAGCCGGCATAAGCTCCGCCCCCTCTTATTTTATTTTTTTTCAGTTAAAAAAAAAAAGCTTTATTTTTTTTAGCTTTTATCTATACAGGTGAACATCTCATTGAGACACAGGGTCTCATTCTCAAGAGAGACCTGTTGACACCCAGAATCAGCCCTTTAGAAACAGGAAGTGAAATAGAGGGATATGAGGTGTGGCTAGATTGGGTGATCTGTTTGGTGTTTTGAGCAAAACACTTCATAGACATGTTTTTTATATATTTGTATATATCTGAGACCTGTGCTATTGCCTCGAGATACCACGATAGGTGACCTTTAAAATGTACCTTTGTATTCATTTTAAACTAAAGTGGAGTAACTGTCATGAAACCCAATTTCCTCCCGGGATAAATAAATCCTGATTCTTAATATATATATTCTTTCTCTCGCAGCTCGGAGCTTCAGTTCCTCGGCTCGGCGGCGTCGGAGATGCAGAGTCGAGGCTCGGTCGTGGAAAACGTTTACCAGCTGGACGACAGCGGTGAGGGCGTTGATGGCAGCGAGTACGAGATTCTCCCCGGAAGCTCCGCCCACTAACAGAAGCTCTCACCACTAAGCCCCGCCTCTCACCACTAAGCCTCTCACCACTAAGCCCCGCCTCTCACACCTAAGCCCCGCCTCTCACACCTAAGCCCTGCCTCTCTGTGTTTACCTGCTGTCTGAGTGCTTTGTGTATTTTATTTAATAAACCTGATATTTGTACATGTCGTGGTGTGAAGGACCCTGTTCTTCTTCTGTGGTGCCTCCCCCCCCCCCCCCCCTGTGTTTTAATACTAGTTGAACATAACATTTTGACATTTCTATATGTTTTTATATGTTTCTAGTTATTGTGCTTTTGATCTTGTTGTTGTACTCCCATTGTGTGATTCTATATTCCCTGTTCAGCTCTTTGGTCGATGAGGTGGTTTTAAATGTGCTATATAAATGAATAAAGATTGATATTGAGATGTAAAGGGTCTGCAGAAGGTCAAATGTTCCTCTTCGTGGCGCTGACTGATTCTGGATCAGAGATAATAATATAATACCTCGTCTCTGCTGATGAGCTCGTTAGAGAGGGTGAGTCCTGCATTAATAATAATAATAATATGTTTATTTCGTATAGCACCTTTCACAGAAATATAATTCACAAAGTGCGTCACAAGAAACAACAAAAGTTAAATGAATACAAGAAACAACACGAGGTAAGGTCATAAAAACAAAGCACAGAGCACGTGGAGACTAAAGGAAGAAACATGAGAACACATCTCACACATCTCGAGGAGAAACAGAAGCCAATGTAGAAAGGTAGATTACCTCAGAGAGAAAGTATTTCCTGAAGGAGTCAACAGGAAGTGGCTCAACAGGAAGTGGCTCTGCAGGTCGGACAGGTTCCTCAGAAACCCGCGTCTCTCAGGTGAGCTGCTCCTCTTCCTCTAAGCTTTCATCCATAACATGCATTATTATCATCATGAACCTTCCTGTGGTCCTTTGGTCAGATGTGACCCGTTTCCCAATTCTTTAATGTCGAGATAAAGGGTTATTTTATTCAGATGTATAGCTTAGCAATTTTTGTAGAATTAGTCAAAATGTTTGCCTTTTTTAAAACTCAGAAATCAGGTTTGAAATTGTGTAAAAGAAGTCTATTGAGCGCACATTTGGAAAGAAGAGTAACTCTCAGTGAACCCCTGAGGACAGAAGTCACAGTTGATAGGACGACAACACAAGGGTTAATATCTGCCACCACGTTGTCCTTCTCTTCTCAACACTGCTCGTCCTCACTGCACAGTTCTTTACATTCATGATGTGAGCCTCTGTGTTTCCTGTAGATAGGTAATTGCTCTTTTTTCTGCCCTGTTAGTGTGCAGATCGTTATCATGCTGCTGGGTTTATTGTGTTTCTGTAACTCTGGAACAACAACTTGCTTCAGGATAAATAAAGTCCATCTGATCTGTTTCTATCAGCCTCTCTGTTCTGGATCTGCTCTGAATTAGAGTTCAAGAGTCGAGGCTGTCATCATGTGTGCAGAGCTGCAGGATAGATGTATCAAGGACGATCTGAGGCTCCTCCTCCAACAGAGCACAGTAACACAGATAATAGAGGAAGTAAATACAAATAGAATAGAAGTCAACTTTATAGTCAATCTTTCAGTTTGTGAGTTCAGAGAGAGAGATCTGTAGAGCCACGAGAGAGATCTGTAGAGCCACGAGAGAGATCTGTAGAGCCATGAGAGAGATCTGTAGAGCCACGAGAGAGATCTGTAGAGCCACGAGAGAGATCTGTAGAGCCACGAGAGAGATCTGTAGAGCCACGGGAGAGAGATCTGTAGAGCCACGAGAGAGAGATCTGTAGAGCCATGAGAGAGATCTGTAGAGCCACGAGAGAGAGATCTATAGAGCCACGAGAGAGATCTGTAGAGCCACGAGAGAGAGATCTGTAGAGCCACGAGAGAGAGATCTGTAGAGCCACGAGAGAGGATCTGTAGAGCCATGAGAGAGAGATCTGTAGAGCCATGAGAGAGAGATCTGTAGAGCCACGAGAGAGAGATCTGTAGAGCCACGAGAGAGAGATCTGTAGAGCCACGAGAGAGAGATCTGTAGAGCCATGAGAGAGATCTGTAGAGCCACGAGAGAGAGATCTGTAGAGCCATGAGAGAGAGATCTGTAGAGCCACGAGAGAGAGATCTGTAGAGCCACGAGAGAGAGATCTGTAGAGCCATGAGAGAGAGATCTGTAGAGCCATGAGAGAGATCTGTAGAGCCACGAGAGAGAGATCTGTAGAGCCACGAGAGAGATCTGTAGAGCCATGAGAGAGAGATCTGTAGAGCCATGAGAGAGATCTGTAGAGCCATGAGAGAGAGATCTGTAGAGCCATGAGAGAGATCTGTAGAGCCATGAGAGAGATCTGTAGAGCCATGAGAGAGATCTGTAGAGCCACGAGAGAGATCTGTAGAGCCATGAGAGAGATCTGTAGAGCCATGAGAGAGAGATCTGTAGAGCCATGAGAGAGATCTGTAGAGCCATGAGAGAGAGATCTATAGAGCCATGAGAGAGAGATCTATAGAGCCATGAGAGAGAGATCTATAGAGCCATGAGAGAGAGATCTGTAGAGCCATGAGAGAGAGATCTGTAGAGCCATGAGAGAGAGATCTATAGAGCCATGAGAGAGATCTGTAGAGCCATGAGAGAGAGATCTATAGAGCCATGAGAGAGAGATCTATAGAGCCATGAGAGAGAGATCTATAGAGCCATGAGAGAGAGATCTGTAGAGCCGAGAGAGAGATCTGTAGAGCCATGAGAGAGAGATCTGTAGAGCCACGAGAGAGATCTGTAGAGCCACGAGAGAGAGATCTGTAGAGCCATGAGAGAGAGATCTGTAGAGCCATGAGAGAGATCTGTAGAGCCACGAGAGAGAGATCTGTAGAGCCAGAGAGAGATCTGTAGAGCCATGAGAGAGAGATCTGTAGAGCCATGAGAGAGAGATCTATAGAGCCATGAGAGAGAGATCTATAGAGCCAGAGAGAGATCTGTAGAGCCACGAGAGAGAGATCTGTAGAGCCATGAGAGAGAGATCTGTAGAGCCACGAGAGAGAGATCTGTAGAGCCATGAGAGAGATCTGTAGAGCCATGAGAGAGATCTGTAGAGCCATGAGAGAGATCTGTAGAGCCATGAGAGAGAGATCTATAGAGCCATGAGAGAGAGATCTATAGAGCCATGAGAGAGATCTGTAGAGCCATGAGAGAGATCTGTAGAGCCATGAGAGAGATCTATAGAGCCATGAGAGAGAGATCTATAGAGCCATGAGAGAGAGATCTGTAGAGCCATGAGAGAGATCTGTAGAGCCATGAGAGAGAGATCTATAGAGCCATGAGAGAGAGATCTATAGAGCCATGAGAGAGAGATCTATAGAGCCATGAGAGAGATCTATAGAGCCATGAGAGAGATCTGTAGAGCCATGAGAGAGATCTGTAGAGCCACGAGAGAGAGATCTATAGAGCCATGAGAGAGATCTATAGAGCCATGAGAGAGAGATCTATAGAGCCATGAGAGAGATCTATAGAGCCATGAGAGAGAGATCTATAGAGCCATGAGAGAGAGATCTATAGAGCCATGAGAGAGATCTGTAGAGCCATGAGAGAGATCTATAGAGCCATGAGAGAGAGATCTATAGAGCCACGAGAGAGATCTGTAGAGCCCGAGAGAGAGATAGAGCCATGAGAGAGAGATCTATAGAGCCATGAGAGAGAGATCTATAGAGCCATGAGAGAGAGATCTGTAGAGCCATGAGAGAGAGATCTGTAGAGCCATGAGAGGAGATCTATAGAGCCATGAGAGAGAGATCTATAGAGCCATGAGAGAGAGATCTATAGAGCCATGAGAGAGAGATCTGTAGAGCCATGAGAGAGAGATCTATAGAGCCATGAGAGAGAGATCTATAGAGCCATGAGAGAGATCTATAGAGGCCATGAGAGAGA
>JAAKFY010000117.1:595221-645221 GCA_011823955.1 Dissostichus mawsoni
CTATAGATCTCTCTCTCATGGCTCTATAGATCTCTCTCTCATGGCTCTATAGATCTCTCATGGCTCTATAGATCTCTCTCTCATGGCTCTATAGATCTCTCTCTCATGGCTCTACAGATCTCTCTCGTGGCTCTATAGATCTCTCTCATGGCTCTATAGATCCTCTCTCTGGCTCTATAGATCTCTCTCATGGCTCTATAGATCTCTCTCTCATGGCTCTATAGATCTCTCTCATGGCTCTATAGATCTCTCTCTCATGGCTCTATAGATCTCTCTCTCATGGCTCTATAGATCTCTCTCATGGCTCTATAGATCTCTCTCATGGCTCTATAGATCTCTCTCTCATGGCTCTATAGATCTCTCTCATGGCTCTACAGATCTCTCTCTCATGGCTCTATAGATCTCTCTCTCATGGCTCTATAGATCTCTCTCTCATGGCTCTATAGATCTCTCTCATGGCTCTATAGATCTCTCTCATGGCTCTATAGATCTCTCTCATGGCTCTATAGATCTCTCTCTCATGGCTCTATAGATCTCTCTCTCATGGCTCTATAGATCTCTCTCATGGCTCTATAGATCTCTCTCATGGCTCTATAGATCTCTCTCTCGGCTCTATAGATCTCTCTCTCATGGCTCTATAGATCTCTCTCATGGCTCTATAGATCTCTCTCTCATGGCTCTATAGATCTCTCTCTCATGGCTCTATAGATCTCTCTCTCATGGCTCTATAGATCTCTCTCATGGCTCTATAGATCTCTCTCTCATGGCTCTATAGATCTCTCTCTCATGGCTCTATAGATCTCTCTCTCATGGCTCTATAGATCTCTCTCTCTATGGCTCTATAGATCTCTCTCTCATGGCTCTACAGATCTCTCTCGTGGCTCTATAGATCTCTCTCTGGCTCTATAGATCTCTCTCTCATGGCTCTATAGATCTCTCTCTCATGGCTCTATGATCTCTCTCTCATGGCTCTAGATCTCTCTCTCATGGCTCTATAGATCTCTCTCTCATGGCTCTATAGATCTCTCTCTCATGGCTCTACAGATCTCTCTCTCATGGCTCATAGATCTCTCTCTCATGGCTCTACAGATCTCTCTCTCATGGCTCTATAGATCTCTCTCGTGGCTCTACAGATCTCTCTCATGGCTCTACAGATCTCTCTCATGGCTCTACAGATCTCTCTCTCATGGCTCTATAGATCTCTCTCATGGCTCTACAGATCTCTCTCTCATCTCATAGATCTCTCTCTCATGGCTCTACAGATCTCTCTCATGGCTCTACAGATCTCTCTCATGGCTCTACAGATCTCTCTCATGGCTCTACAGATCTCTCTCTCATGGCTCTACAGATCTCTCTCTCATGGCTCTACAGATCTCTCTCATGGCTCTAAGATCTCTCTCTGGCTCTACAGATCTCTCTCTCATGGCTCTACAGATCTCTCTCATGGCTCTACAGATCTCTCTCATGGCTCTACAGATCTCTCTCTGGCTCTATAGATCTCTCTCATGGCTCTATAGATCTCTCTCATGGCTCTATAGATCTCTCTCATGGCTCTATAGATCTCTCTCTCATGGCTCTATAGATCTCTCTCTCATGGCTCTATAGATCTCTCTCTCATGGCTCTATAGATCTCTCTCTCATGGCTCTATAGATCTCTCTCTCATGGCTCTATAGATCTCTCTCTGGCTCTACAGATCTCTCTCATGGCTCTATAGATCTCTCTCTGGCTCTATAGATCTCTCTATGGCTCTATAGATCTCTCTCATGGCTCTACAGATCTCTCTCTGGCTCTACAGATCTCTCTCTCATGGCTCTACAGATCTCTCTCATGGCTCTACAGATCTCTCTCTGGCTCTATAGATCTCTCTCTCATGGCTCTACAGATCTCTCTCATGGCTCTACAGATCTCTCTCTCATGGCTCTACAGATCTCTCTCATGGCTCTACAGATCTCTCTCATGGCTCTACAGATCTCTCTCATGGCTCTACAGATCTCTCTCATGGCTCTACAGATCTCTCTCATGGCTCTATAGATCTCTCTCTGGCTCTACAGATCTCTCTCTCATGGCTCTACAGATCTCTCTCATGGCTCTATAGATCTCTCTCATGGCTCTATAGATCTCTCTCTCATGGCTCTACAGATCTCTCTCTCATGGCTCTATAGATCTCTCTCATGGCTCTACAGATCTCTCTCATGGCTCTATAGATCTCTCTCTGGCTCTACAGATCTCTCTCTCATGGCTCTACAGATCTCTCTCATGGCTCTACAGATCTCTCTCTCATGGCTCTACAGATCTCTCTCTCATGGCTCTATAGATCTCTCTCATGGCTCTACAGATCTCTCTCTCATGGCTCTACAGATCTCTCTCGGCTCTATAGATCTCTCTCTGGCTCTACAGATCTCTCTCATGGCTCTACAGATCTCTCTCTCATGGCTCTACAGATCTCTCTCTCATGGCTCTACAGATCTCTCTCATGGCTCTACAGATCTCTCTCTCGTGGCTCTATAGATCTCTCTCTCATGGCTCTACAGATCTCTCTCATGGCTCTACAGATCTCTCTCATGGCTCTACAGATCTCTCTCATGGCTCTACAGATCTCTCTCTCGTGGCTCTATAGATCTCTCTCAGGCTCTAGATCTCTCTCATGGCTCTACAGATCTCTCTCATGGCTCTACAGATCTCTCTCTCTGGCTCTACAGATCTCTCTCTCGTGGCTCTATAGATCTCTCTCTGGCTCTACAGATCTCTCTCGTGGCTCTACAGATCTCTCTCTGGCTCTATAGATCTCTCTCGTGGCTCTACAGATCTCTCTCATGGCTCTATAGATCTCTCTCGTGGCTCTATAGATCTCTCTCATGGCTCTACAGATCTCTCTCATGGCTCTATAGATCTCTCTCATGGCTCTATAGATCTCTCTCGTGGCTCTACAGATCTCTCTCATGGCTCTACAGATCTCTCTCATGGCTCTACAGATCTCTCTCATGGCTCTACAGATCTCTCTCATGGCTCTACAGATCTCTCTCATGGCTCTACAGATCTCTCTCATGGCTCTATAGATCTCTCTCATGGCTCTATATCTCTCTCATGGCTCTATAGATCTCTCTCATGGCTCTATAGATCTCTCTCATGGCTCTACAGATCTCTCTCATGGCTCTATAGATCTCTCTCAGTGATCTATAGATCTCTCTCATGGGCTCTACAGATCTCTCTCATGGCTCTACAGATCTCTCTCATGGCTCTACAGATCTCTCTCATGGCTCTACAGATCTCTCTCATGGCTCTACAGATCTCTCTCTCGTGCTCTACAGATCTCTCTCGGTGCTCTACAGATCTCTCTCTCATGGCTCTACAGATCTCTCTCTCATGGCTCTATAGATCTCTCTCTCATGGCTCTATAGATCTCTCTCTGGCTCTATAGATCTCTCTCATGGCTCTACAGATCTCTCTCATGGCTCTACAGATCTCTCTCATGGCTCTACAGATCTCTCTCGTGGCTCTACAGATCTCTCTCTCATGGCTCTATAGATCTCTCTCATGGCTCTATAGATCTCTCTCATGGCTCTACAGATCTCTCTCTCGTGGCTCTACAGATCTCTCTCATGGCTCTACAGATCTCTCTCGTGGCTCTATAGATCTCTCTCGTGGCTCTATAGATCTCTCTCGTGGCTCTACAGATCTCTCTCGTCGGGCTCTATAGATCTCTCTCTCATGGCTCTACAGATCTCTCTCGTGGCTCTATAGATCTCTCTCGTGGCTCTATAGATCTCTCTCGTGGCTCTAGATCCTCTCTCATGGCTCTATAGATCTCTCTCGTGGCTCTATAGATCTCTCTCGTGGCTCTATAGATCTCTCTCTCATGGCTCTATAGATCTCTCTCATGGCTCTATAGATCTCTCTCTCATGGCTCTATAGATCTCTCTCTCATGGCTCTATAGATCTCTCTCTCATGGCTCTATAGATCTCTCTCTCATGGCTCTATAGATCTCTCTCATGGCTCTATAGATCTCTCTCGTGGCTCTATAGATCTCTCTCTCATGGCTCTATAGATCTCTCTCATGGCTCTATAGATCTCTCTCTCGTGGCTCTATAGATCTCTCTCTCATGGCTCTATAGATCTCTCTCTCGGCTCTATAGATCTCTCTCATGGCTCTATAGATCTCTCTCATGGCTCTATAGATCTCTCTCTCATGGCTCTATAGATCTCTCTCTGGCTCTACAGATCTCTCTCATGGCTCTACAGATCTCTCTCGTGGCTCTATAGATCTCTCTCGTGGCTCTACAGATCTCTCTCTCATGGCTCTACAGATCTCTCTCATGGCTCTATAGATCTCTCTCATGGCTCTACAGATCTCTCTCATGGCTCTATAGATCTCTCTCATGGCTCTATAGATCTCTCTCTGGCTCTATAGATCTCTCTCATGGCTCTATAGATCTCTCTCATGGCTCTATAGATCTCTCTCATGGCTCTATAGATCTCTCTCATGGCTCTACAGATCTCTCTCTCATGGCTCTATAGATCTCTCTCTCATGGCTCTACAGATCTCTCTCATGGCTCTAGATCTCTCTCATGGCTCTATAGATCTCTCTCATGGCTCTATAGATCTCTCTCTCATGGCTCTATAGATCTCTCTCATGGCTCTATAGATCTCTCTCATGGCTCTATAGATCTCTCTCTCATGGCTCTATAGATCTCTCTCGTGGCTCTATAGATCTCTCTCATGGCTCTATAGATCTCTCTCGTGGCTCTATAGATCTCTCTCTGGCTCTATAGATCTCTCTCTCGTGCTCTATAGATCTCTCTCTCGGGCTCTATAGATCTCTCTCGTGGCTCTATAGATCTCTCTCTCGTGGCTCTATAGATCTCTCTCGTGGCTCTATAGATCTCTCTCTCGTGGCTCTATAGATCTCTCTCGTGGCTCTATAGATCTCTCTCGTGGCTCTATAGATCTCTCTCTCGTGGCTCTATAGATCTCTCTCTCATGGCTCTATAGATCTCTCTCGTGGCTCTATAGATCTCTCTCATCGGCTCTATAGATCTCTCTCGTGGCTCTATAGATCTCTCTCATGGCTCTATAGATCTCTCTCATGGCTCTATAGATCTCTCTCATGGCTCTATAGATCTCTCTCGTGGCTCTATAGATCTCTCTCTCGGCTCTATAGATCTCTCTCTCGTGGCTCTATAGATCTCTCTCGTGGCTCTATAGATCTCTCTCGTGGCTCTACATATCTCTCTCTGGCTCTATAGATCTCTCTCATGGCTCTATAGATCTCTCTCATGGCTCTATAGATCTCTCTCATGGCTCTATAGATCTCTCTCATGGCTCTATAGATCTCTCTCGTGGCTCTATAGATCTCTCTCATGGCTCTATAGATCTCTCTCTGGCTCTACAGATCTCTCTCGTGGCTCTACAGATCTCTCTCTCATGGCTCTATAGATCTCTCTCGTGGCTCTATAGATCTCTCTCTCGTGGCTCTATAGATCTCTCTCGTGGCTCTATAGATCTCTCTCGTGGCTCTATAGATCTCTCTCATGGCTCTATAGATCTCTCTCTCATGGCTCTACAGATCTCTCTCGTGGCTCTATATCTCTCTCTCGTGGCTCTATAGATCTCTCTCTCATGGCTCTATAGATCTCTCTCTGGCTCTATAGATCTCTCTCGTGGCTCTATAGATCTCTCTCATGGCTCTATAGATCTCTCTCGGCTCTACAGATCTCTCTCATGGCTCTATAGATCTCTCTCTCATGGCTCTATAGATCTCTCTCTCATGGCTCTATAGATCTCTCTCTCATGGCTCTATAGATCTCTCTCTCATGGCTCTATAGATCTCTCTCATGGCTCTATAGATCTCTCTCTCATGGCTCTATAGATCTCTCTCTCATGGCTCTATAGATCTCTCTCTCATGGCTCTAGATCTCTCTCTGGCTCTATAGATCTCTCTCATGGCTCTACAGATCTCTCTCGTGGCTCTATAGATCTCTCTCGTGGCTCTACTAGATCTCTCTCTCATGGCTCTACAGATCTCTCTCTCATGGCTCATAGATCTCTCTCTGGCTCTATAGATCTCTCTCGTGGCTCTATAGATCTCTCTCTCGTGGCTCTACAGATCTCTCTCATGGCTCTATAGATCTCTCTCATGGCTCTATAGATCTCTCTCATGGCTCTACAGATCTCTCTCTCATGGCTCTATAGATCTCTCTCTGGCTCTATAGATCTCTCTCTGGCTCTATAGATCTCTCTCTCATGGCTCTATAGATCTCTCTCTCATGGCTCTATAGATCTCTCTCTCATGGCTCTATAGATCTCTCTCGTGGCTCTATAGATCTCTCTCATGGCTCTACAGATCTCTCTCTCATGGCTCTATAGATCTCTCTCTCGGGCTCTACAGATCTCTCTCTCATGGCTCTACAGATCTCTCTCTCATGGCTCTACAGATCTCTCTCTCATGGCTCTACAGATCTCTCTCTCATGGCTCTACAGATCTCTCTCTCATGGCTCTACAGATCTCTCTCATGGCTCTACAGATCTCTCTCTCTGGCTCTACAGATCTCTCTCTCGTGCTCTACAGATCTCTCTCATGGCTCTACAGATCTCTCTCTCATGGCTCTACAGATCTCTCTCTATGGCTCTACAGATCTCTCTCTCGTGGCTCTACAGATCTCTCTCTCATGGCTCTACAGATCTCTCTCGTGGCTCTACAGATCTCTCTCTCGTGGCTCTACAGATCTCTCTCTCATGGCTCTACAGATCTCTCTCGTGGCTCTACAGATCTCTCTCATGGCTCTACAGATCTCTCTCTCATGGCTCTACAGATCTCTCTCTCGTGGCTCTATAGATCTCTCTCTCATGGCTCTACAGATCTCTCTCTCGGCTCTACAGATCTCTCTCTCGTGGCTCTACAGATCTCTCTCTCATGGCTCTATAGATCTCTCTCTCGGCTCTATAGATCTCTCTCTCGTGGCTCTACAGATCTCTCTCTCATGGCTCTACAGATCTCTCTCTCGTGGCTCTATAGATCTCTCTCGTGGCTCTACAGATCTCTCTCTCATGGCTCTATAGATCTCTCTCTGGCTCTATAGATCTCTCTCTGGCTCTACAGATCTCTCTCTCATGGCTCTACAGATCTCTCTCTCATGGCTCTATAGATCTCTCTCTGGCTCTACAGATCTCTCTCTCATGGCTCTACATCTCTCTCTGGCTCTATAGATCTCTCTCGTGGCTCTACAGATCTCTCTCTCATGGCTCTACAGATCTCTCTCTCGTGCTCTACAGATCTCTCTCTCATGGCTCTACAGATCTCTCTCTCTGGCTCTACAGATCTCTCTCTCATGGCTCTACAGATCTCTCTCATGGCTCTACAGATCTCTCTCTCGTGGCTCTACAGATCTCTCTCATGGCTCTACAGATCTCTCTCATGGCTCTACAGATCTCTCTCTCGTGGCTCTACAGATCTCTCTCTCGTGGCTCTACAGATCTCTCTCTCGTGGCTCTACAGATTCTCTCTCTGGCTCTACAGATCTCTCTCTCGTGGCTCTACAGATCTCTCTCTCGTGGCTCTACAGATCTCTCTCTCGTGGCTCTACAGATCTCTCTCTCGTGGCTCTACAGATCTCTCTCTCGTGGCTCTACAGATCTCTCTCTCATGGCTCTACAGATCTCTCTCTCGGTGGCTCTACAGATCTCTCTCTCGTGGCTCTACAGATCTCTCTCTCGTGGCTCTACAGATCTCTCTATGGCTCTATAGATCTCTCTCGTGGCTCTACAGATCTCTCTCTGGCTCTACAGATCTCTCTCTCATGGCTCTACAGATCTCTCTCTCGTGGCTCTACAGATCTCTCTCTCGTGGCTCTACAGATCTCTCTCTCGTGGCTCTACAGATCTCTCTCTCGTGGCTCTACAGATCTCTCTCTCGTGGCTCTACAGATCTCTCTCTCGTGGCTCTACAGATCTCTCTCTCGTGGCTCTACAGATCTCTCTCGTGGCTCTACAGATCTCTCTCGTGCTCTACAGATCTCTCTCGTGGCTCTACAGATCTCTCTCGTGCTCTACAGATCTCTCTCTCTGAACTCACAAACTGAAAGATTGACTATAAAGTTGACTTCTATTCTATTTGTATTTACTTCCTCTATTATCTGTGTTACTGTGCTCTGTTGGAGGAGGAGCCTCAGATCGTCCTTGATACATCTATCCTGCAGCTCTGCACACATGATGACAGCCTCGACTCTTGAACTCTAATTCAGAGCAGATCCAGAACAGAGAGGCTGATAGAAACAGATCAGATGGACTTTATTTATCCTGAAGCAAGTTGTTGTTCCAGAGTTACAGAAACACAATAAACCCAGCAGCATGATAACGATCTGCACACTAACAGGGCAGAAAAAAGAGCAATTACCTATCTACAGGAAACACAGAGGCTCACATCATGAATGTAAAGAACTGTGCAGTGAGGACGAGCAGTGTTGAGAAGAGAAGGACAACGTGGTGGCAGATATTAACCCTTGTGTTGTCGTCCTATCAACTGTGACTTCTGTCCTCAGGGGTTCACTGAGAGTTACTCTTCTTCCAAATGTGCGCTCAATAGACTTCTTTTACACAATTTCAAACCTGATTTCTGAGTTTTAAAAAAGGCAAACATTTTGACTAATTCTACAAAAATTGCTAAGCTATACATCTGAATAAAATAACCCTTTATCTCGACATTAAAGAATTGGGAAACGGGTCACATCTGACCAAAGGACCACAGGAAGGTTCATGATGATAATAATGCATGTTATGGATGAAAGCTTAGAGGAAGAGGAGCAGCTCACCTGAGAGACGCGGGTTTCTGAGGAACCTGTCCGACCTGCAGAGCCACTTCCAGAGCCACTTCCTGTTGAGCCACTTCCTGTTGACTCCTTCAGGAAATACTTTCTCTCTGAGGTAATCTACCTTTCTACATTGGCTTCTGTTTCTCCTCGAGATGTGTGAGATGTGTTCTCATGTTTCTTCCTTTAGTCTCCACGTGCTCTGTGCTTTGTTTTTATGACCTTACCTCGTGTTGTTTCTTGTATTCATTTAACTTTTGTTGTTTCTTGTGACGCACTTTGTGAATTATATTTCTGTGAAAGGTGCTATACGAAATAAACATATTATTATTATTATTAATGCAGGACTCACCCTCTCTAACGAGCTCATCAGCAGAGACGAGGTATTATATTATTATCTCTGATCCAGAATCAGTCAGCGCCACGAAGAGGAACATTGACCTTCTGCAGACCCTTTACATCTCAATATCAATCTTTATTCATTTATATAGCACATTTAAAACCACCTCATCGACCAAAGAGCTGAACAGGGAATATAGAATCACACAATGGGAGTACAACAACAAGATCAAAAGCACAATAACTAGAAACATATAAAAACATATAGAAATGTCAAAATGTTATGTTCAACTAGTATTAAAACACAGGGGGGGGGGGGGGGGAGGCACCACAGAAGAAGAACAGGGTCCTTCACACCACGACATGTACAAATATCAGGTTTATTAAATAAAATACACAAAGCACTCAGACAGCAGGTAAACACAGAGAGGCAGGGCTTAGGTGTGAGAGGCGGGGCTTAGGTGTGAGAGGCGGGGCTTAGTGGTGAGAGGCTTAGTGGTGAGAGGCGGGGCTTAGTGGTGAGAGCTTCTGTTAGTGGGCGGAGCTTCCGGGGAGAATCTCGTACTCGCTGCCATCAACGCCCTCACCGCTGTCGTCCAGCTGGTAAACGTTTTCCACGACCGAGCCTCGACTCTGCATCTCCGACGCCGCCGAGCCGAGGAACTGAAGCTCGAGCTGCGAGAGAAAGAATATATATATATAAGAATCAGGATTTATTTATCCCGGGAGGAAATTGGGTTTCATGACAGTTACTCACTTTAGTTTAAAATGAATACAAAGGTACATTTTAAAGGTCACCTATCGTGGTATCTCGAGGCAATAGCACAGGTCTCAGATATATACAAATATATAAAAAACATGTCTATGAAGTGTTTTGCTCAAAACACCAAACAGATCACCCAATCTAGCCACGCCTCATATCCCTCTATTTCACTTCCTGTTTCTAAAGGGCTGATTCTGGGTATCAACAGGTCTCTCTTGAGAATGAGACCCTGTGTCTCAATGAGATGTTCACCTGTATAGATAAAAGCTAAAAAAAATAAAGCTTTTTTTTTTTAACTGAAAAAAAATAAAATAAGAGGGGGCGGAGCTTATGCCGGCTCATGCGGGACCTGGTCTAAAATGCTGCGGTGATGAAACACAAGGATTATTAGATCAAGGATTCTCTCTGAAACAGTATGGAGCTCAAAGGCTTTCTCTCTTGCAGGTTATACCA
Source organism: Dissostichus mawsoni (assembly GCA_011823955.1). NCBI lineage: Eukaryota > Metazoa > Chordata > Actinopteri > Perciformes > Nototheniidae > Dissostichus > Dissostichus mawsoni. The sequence goes on from JAAKFY010000117.1 coordinate 605,581, forward strand.
CAAGGTGAGTTCCTTTTGATTTCCTGCTTCTTCACACACATGCTCTCCAGTACAGGTTAGCTCTGAGTGTTAGCGATGCTAATGTGAACACCGACCATATTACGTCCAAAACAGTCGGGCATTGTTCCTGATAGCAACTTTCTGATAGGGCCGTGGGTCCACATTTCAGATATTACGTCATATCGGACGCACATCTGGATCAGCTCCGTTGTTCCCCGTTTTTAGAGATTTGGGTACGGAGGAAAAGAGAGAGGGTTTTATTTCCTGACGCTGCGTGAGTTCCCCGACACACCGGGGACACACCGGGGGATACCGGGGACACATGGTGACACACCGGGGACACGTGGTGACGTAGAGAAGACATCACAAAGTGCATTTTGCATGATAGGAGACCTTTAAAATATGTAATAAAAATGCTAAATTAAATAATATTTCTGTTTTCTACTAAAAACTTTTTTTTTACTGAGATTTTTTAATTCTCTTTTTGTGTGCAAATTTGTTATTGTTTTTATTTTGAGGTTTTCCACTTCTATTTTCTTTTATGATCTGCATTTTCTCATCTTTGTGGTTTATAAACATTAAGTTAAGTAAAAATCTGCACATTTTACAATCGTAACAACAATAAGTACGTACAAATGAGAAAATGACCATATAATAGTGGTTTATATAAGTATTACTAAAGATATCAACGATGAAACTGTTTATTGTTGGAAATCTTCAGCTTTGAATGAAACAGTTTTTCCTGGAGGACATTTAAGCTTTATGCTATTCATTTAGCATCAGGTAATAATAGGGATTTCTGTTGATCTGAAATCAGCTCTTATTGAGGTTTTTCTTCCACTCATCAGAGTTTTGAGTCATAAATATGATTAGTAGTGACTTCCTGCTGACGGTGGGTTTCTGTTCTGACAGATCGTGGTCTCTGAGTTTCACTCTGAGTCTCTGAGCTGGTAACGGTGCGTCGGGGGGGAACTGTGTCGGGGGGGAACTGTGCGACCCCGAGGTCCCCGAGACGCTGGCAAACTGCTGACTCGTGAGGTCTCAGAGTCACTAACCACTGACTCTATGAGAGAAACTAAAGTGTGTGAAGAAGAAGAAGAAGAAGAAGTTTCCTCTGAAGGCGTCGGCTGTGAAACTCACTTTTTGTTGAGTCGCCTCCGTCTGCTGGCTGCAGAAATAAGAGAAGAGAAGAAGAAAACCCAGTTACTGAGGATCTGAGGGTGTGAGAAACAAACACCATCAGAGGAAATGTTGATCTGCAACAAAACAAACTGATAAAACTCACCGAGAACAACGACTGCAGCGACCAGCGTTAGCGCAGCTAGCGCCCCGAACACAACACTCAGCAGAAACACACTGCTACCATCCTGACACACACACACACACACCACACACACACACACACACACACACACACACAACACACACACACACCACACACACCACACACACCACACACACACACACACACACACACACACACACACACAGTTTTAAAAGTAATACATTACGCATTGTATGTTAATTAAGCTAACATCAGCTATTTACACAGCTAACACACATGGTTAGCATTGGCTGACGCTACATTTACATTTTGACACAGTTTCAATAAAGTTCTGTGTTGTCTGATATAATTTAAAAGTTAAAGGCTAACTAACAGGCTAACTAACAGGCTAACTAAAAGGCTAACTAACAGGCCAACTAACAGGCTAACTATTAGGCTACCTAACAGGCTAACTATTAGGCTACCTAACAGGCTAATTAACAGGCAACTAACAGGCTAACTATTAGGCTACCTAACAGGCTAATTAACAGGCTAACTTACAGGCTAATTAACAGGATAACTATTAGGCTACCTAACAGGCTAACTGTTAGGCTACCTAAAAGGCTAACTAAAAGGCTAACTAACAGGCTAATTAACAGGCCAACTAACAGGCTAACTATTAGGCTACCTAACAGGCTAACTATTAGGCTACCTAACAGGCTAATTAACAGGCTAATTAACAGGATAACTATTAGGCTACCTAACAGGCTAACTATTAGGCTACCTAAAGGCTAATTAACAGGATAACTATTAGGCTACCTAACAGGCTAACTATTAGGCTACCTAACAGGCTAATTAACAGGCTACCTAAAAGGCTAACTAAAAGGCTAACTAACAGGCTAATTAACAGGCCAACTAACAGGCTAACTATTAGGCTACCTAACAGGCTAACTATTAGGCTACCTAAAAGGCTAACTAACAGGCTAATTAACAGGATAACTATTAGGCTACCTAACAGGCTAACTATTAGGCTACCTAAAAGGCTAACTAACAGGCCAACTAACAGGCTAACTATTAGGCTACTAACAGGCTAACTATTAGGCTACCTAACAGGCTAACTATTAGGCTACCTAACAGGCTAATTAACAGGCTAACTAACAGGCTAACTATAAGACTAACTAACTAACTAACTAACTTAAACTAACAGGCTAACTAACTGAGTTTTGTAGCTAACGTTAGCTAGTAAATAACGCAACAGGTGTCCCTTTACATGCAGAAGTTCATCTGAAGTTCATCATGAATTAAACTTTATTTAATAAGATAATCAGACGTTAACCTCACCCTCAGGACGTCCCTCACCTCAGGGGAGAGGCTGCTGTTGGTCTGGAGGATCTGAGTGGAGTTCATCTGATCTGATGACAAGGGAACAAGAGAGGATTATAAATATATATACACACACACACACAAACTATATAGTTGATGTGTGTGTGTGTGTGTTTGTGTGTGTTACCTGCTGCTGTGTGTGTGTGTGTTACCTGCTGCTGCTGTGTGTGTGTTACCTGCTGCTGTGTGTGTGTTACCTGCTGCTGTGTGTGTGTTACCTGGTGCTGCTGTGTGTGTGTGTGTGTTACCTGCTGCTGTGTGTGTGTGTGTGTGTGTGTTACCTGCTGCTGTGTGTGTGTTACCTGCTGCTGTGTGTGTGTGTTACCTGCTGCTGTGTGTGTGTGTGTGTGTGTGTGTGTTACCTGCTGCTGTGTGTGTGTGTGTTACCTGCTGCTGCTGTGTGTGTGTGTGTTACCTGCTGCTGTGTGTGTGTGTGTTACATGCTGCTGTGTGTGTGTGTTACCTGCTGCTGTGTGTGTGTGTGTGTGTGTGTTACCTGCTGCTGTGTGTGTGTTACCTGCTTCTGTGTGTGTGTGTGTTACCTGCTGCTGTGTGTGTGTGTGTGTGTGTGTGTTACCTGCTGCTGTGTGTGTGTGTGTACCTGCTGCTGTGTGTTACCTGCTGCTGCTGCTGTGTGTGTGTTACCCGCTGCTGTGTGTGTGTGTTACCTGCTGCTGTGTGTGTGTGTGTGTTACCTGCTGCTGCTGTGTGTGTGTGTGTGTGTGTGTGTTACCTGCTGCTGTGTGTGTGTGTTACCTGCTGCTGTGTGTGTGGTGTTACCTGCTGCTGCTGTGTGTGTTACCTGCTGCTGTGTGTGTGTGTTACCTGCTGCTGCTGTGTGTGTGTGTGTGTTACCTGCTGCTGTGTGTGTGTTACCTGCTGCTGTGGTGTGTGTGTGTGTGTTACCTGCTGCTGTGTGTGTGTTACCTGCTGCTGTGTGTGTGTGTTACCTGCTACTGCTGCTGTGTGTGTGTGTGTGTGTTACCTGCTGCTGTGTGTGTGTTGCCTGCTGCTGTGTGTGTGTTACCTGCTGCTGCTGTGTGTGTGTGTTACCTGCTGCGTGTGTGTGTGTGTGTTACCTGCTGCTGTGTGTGTGTGTGTGTGTGTGTTACCTGCTGCTGTGTGTGTGTGTACTTGCTGCTGCTGTGTGTGTTGCCTGCTGCTGTGTGTGTGTTACCTGCTGCTGCTGTGTGTGTGTTACCTGTGCTGTGTGTGTGTGTGTGTGTGTGTTACCTGCTGCTGTGTGTGTGTTACTGCTGCTGCTGTGTGTGTGTTACCTGCTGCTGTGTGTGTGTGTGTGTGTGTTACCTGCTGCTGTGTGTGTGTGTGTGTGTGTGTTACCTGCTGCTGTGTGTGTGTGTGTGTGTGTGTTACCTGCTGCTGTGTGTGTGTGTGTGTTACCTGCTGCTGTGTGTGTGTTACCTGCTGCTGTGTGTGTGTGTGTGTGTGTTACCTGCTGCTGTGTGTGTGTGACCTGCTGTGTGTGTGTGTGTGTGTGTGTGTGTTACCTGCTGCTGTGTGTGTGTTACCTGCTGCTGTGTGTGTGTGTGTCTGCTCGGTGGTCGTCTGTGGAGCTGAAACAGAAACACATTTTATTTTAACATTTGTAAAAAACTTTGGAAAACTTTTGTTTTGACGGATTCATTAACTACACAAATTATATATTTGAGGAATTTCTAAAGCAGTTTTATTAAATATTATTGCATTATTTCCGCTAAAACTGTTTTGCAAATTATTTACTTTTTAAAATGTTCGGATTTCAGAAATGTTTCAATGTCCTCTGAAAGATATTTGAGATTGTTATTTTTTTCACTGTCTCTCTCCCCTCACCTCTCTCCACCTCACCTCTCTCCACCCTCACCTCTCTCCACTCTCACCTCTCTCCACCCTCAGCTCTCTCCACCCTCACCTCTCTCCACTCTCACCTCTCTCCACTCTCACCTCTCTCCACCTCACCTCTCTCCACCCTCACCTCTCTCCACCCTCACCACTCTCCACTCTCACCTCTCTCCACCCTCACCTCTCTCCACTCTCACCTCTCTCCACCCTCACCTCTCTCCACCTCACCTCTCTCCACCCTCACCACTCTCCACCCTCACCTCTCTCCACTCTCACCTCTCTCCACCCTCACCTCTCTCCACCCTCACCACTCTCCACCCTCACCACTCTCCACCCTCACCTCTCTCCACTCTCCACCCTCACCTCTCTCCACCCTCACCTCTCTCCACTCTCACCTCTCTCCACCCTCAGCTCTCTCCACCCTCACCTCTCTCCACTCTCACCTCTCTCCACCCTCACCACTCTCCACCCTCACCTCTCTCCACTCTCCACCCTCACCTCTCTCCACCCTCACCACTCTCCACCTCACACTCACTCTCCACCCTCACCTCTCTCCACTCTCCACCCTCACTCTCTCCACCCTCACCTCTCTCCACTCTCACCTCTCTCCACCCTCAGCTCTCTCCACCCTCACCTCTCTCCACTCTCACCTCTCTCCACCCTCACCTCTCTCCACCCCACCTCTCTCCACTCTCACCTCTCCACCCTCACCTCTCTCCACTCTCACCTCTCTCCACCCTCACCTCTCTCCACCCTCACCTCTCTCCACCCTCACCACTCTCCACCCTCACCTCTCTCCACTCTCACCTCTCTCCACCCCTCACCTCTCTCCACTCTCACCTCTCTCCACCTCACCTCTCTCCACTCTCACCTCTCTCCACCCTCACCTCTCTCCACCCCTCACCTCTCTCCACCCTCACCTCTCTCCACCCTCACCACTCTCCACCCTCACCTCTCCCACTCTCACCTCTCTCCACCCTCACCACTCTCCACTCTCACCTCTCTCCACCCTCACCTCTCTCCACTCTCACCTCTCTCCACCCTCACCTCTCTCCACCCTCACCTCTCTCCACCCTCACCTCTCTCCACTCTCACCTCTCTCCACCCTCACCTCTCTCCACCCTCACCTCTCTCCACTCTCACCTCTCTCCACCCTCACCTCTCTCCACCCTCACCTCTCTCCACCCTCACCTCTCTCCACTCTCACCTCTCTCCACCCTCACCACTCTCCACCCTCACCTCTCTCCACGCTCACCTCTCTCCACTCTCACCTCTCTCCACCCTCACCTCTCTCCACCCTCACCTCTCTCCACGCTCACCTCTCTCCACCCTCACCTCTCTCCACCTCACCTCTCTCCACCCTCACCTCTCTCCACGCTCACCTCTCTCCACCCTCACCTCTCTCCACCCTCACCTCTCTCCACGCTCACCTCTCTCCACCCTCACCTCTCTCCACGCTCACCTCTCTCCACCCTCACCTCTCTCCACCTCACCTCTCTCCACGCTCACCTCTCTCCACTCTCACGCTCACCTCTCTCCACCTCACCTCTCTCCCACCCTCACCTCTCTCCACGCTCACCACTCTCCACTCTCACCTCTCTCCACGCTCAGATCGAACTGGTGTTTGGCATCGTTAAACCACCCTGGTATATCACCCTGCATCCGTATCGTCCTGCGTCTGTCTCCGAGACGTTGAGGACGGTCAGGGAAACGTCTCCGTCCTGCAGGCGACCCAGAAACCGGTACCTGATTGAAGCCCCGCCCCCCAAAGGTCACCTGACGTCCGTCTGAAGCGATTAGCTGGTTGTTTGCAGCCGGAGGACGGGATGTCTCCCGACCCCAACACATGGACAGGGCTCCGTAGTATTTAAGTCATATTTACAGGTGAGGGTCACGTCCTGACCTGAGACACTCGTCACTTTGAGGCCAGATCCTCCAGAGACTGAGGAGACAGACACAGAGACAACAAATCAACAAATCAACAAATCAACAGTCAGATACCTGCTGATCACACCTGTTTATATCCATCACCGTTTCACTGTTACCAACCTCCACGTTTCTGTTTTACAAGTCACAAGTCTTAGCACTCAAGTCAAATCAAGTCAATTATGTCTCAAGTCCCAAGTTGAGTCCATAATTCAGGTCCCAAATCAAGACTGACAAGATTCAAATCAAGTCCCAACTAAGACTGTAATGTCCCAATTCAAGTCTTAGCACTCAAGTCCCAAATCCACAATGACAAGTCCCAAATGATGAGTCCAAAATTAAGACCAACAAGTCCCAACACCAGTCTGTGGGTCAAGTCTTAGATCCAGTCCAGAGTCTCACTTTAATATAAAACAGACAAACACTGCATTCATATTACCAGATCACAAACAGCTTTAAGATTAGGTTAAGCAAGTTCAAATATAATAAACTCAAGTCCCAATTCAGGTCTCAAATCCCAAGTTGAGTCCATAATTCAGGTCCCAAATTAAGACTGTAAAGTCCCAATTCAAGTCTTAGCACTCAAGTCCCAAATCCACAATGACAAGTCCTACATCAAGTCCCAAGTGACAACTGATGAGTCCAAAATCAAGTCTAACAAGTCCCAAAACAAGTCTGCTGTCTAAGTCTTAGATCCAGTCTCAGAGGTGACGTGTTTACTGTCCACAGAGATGAACTCTCAGATACAGAGAAACAGCTTTAACATTAAGTTCAGCAAGTTGTTCAAAATATAATAAATACTAAAAAATATGTATTTATTTCAACAACAGTTTACAAGTTGCCCATATTAAAACACGACCTTCTGCTGGATCCCGTGTAAACAAAGGCAGTGTTTATAATAAATAAAACTATAAGTTACCTGAGAGCAGAGCGAGGAGCAAGAGAGCTTCATCATGAACACACTCTCACACACTGACACTCACATGTTACAAACACTGACATCATCACACACACACTGCGAGTCACAGCTGCACACACACACACACACACCACACACACACACACACACCACACACACACACACACACACACACACACACACACAACACACACACACAGAAACTGAAGAAACCTCAAAAGCCTGAGTTTGACTTTATTACAATGTAAACATGAGAGAAGCATTCAGCCTTTAATGAGAGAAAGTGAGACCTTTCTGATGGAATCACTCATCAATTACAATCCATCAATTAAGACCTACAAGTTGAAAGTTAGTTTGGTCATGAAATGTGATGTTTTTAATGTTGTATTTATTAATACTGAGCTCACAGGAAGAGTCGTTCTGAGCGATGATCATGTGGTCAGCGTCTGACTTCCTGTCAGCAGCAGATGGAGGAGTCGGCTTCTTCCTGTCGGAACCTCGGACGCAGTTTCACTTCTTCAGAACACAGAGATCAACTGAGAGAAATATCTGAAACACAGAGAGAAATATCTGAGACTGAAACACAGAGAGATATCTGAGACTGAAACACAGAGAAATATCTGAGACTGAAACACTGAGAAATATCTGAGACTGAAACACAGAGAAATATCTGAGACTGAAACACTGAGAAATATCTGAGACTGAAACACAGAGAAATATCTGAGACTGAAACACAGAGAGAATATCTGAGACTGAAACACAGAGAGAAATATCTGAGACTGAAATACAGAGAGAATATCTGAGACTGAAACAGAGAGAAATATCTGAGACTGAAAACACAGAGAAATATCTGAGAAATACTGAAACTATGAGAGAAATATCTGAGACTGAAAACAGAGAGAGAAATATCTGAGACTGAAACAGAGAGAGAAATATCTGAGACTGAAACATGAGAAATATCTGAGACTGAACACAGAGAGAAATATCTGAGACTGAAACACAGAGAAATATCTGAGACTGAAACACGAGAAATATCTGAGACTGAAACAGAGAGAGAAATATCTGAGACTGAAACACAGAGAAATATCTGAGACTGACTGAGAAATATCTGAGACTGAAACACAGAGAAATATCTGAGACTGAAACACAGAGAGAAATATCTGAGACTGAAACACAGAGAAATATCTGAGACTGAAACACTGAGAAATATCTGAGACTGAAACACAGAGAGAAATATCTGAGACTGAAACACAGAGAGAAATATCTGAGACTGAAACACAGAGAAATATCTGAGACTGAAACACAGAGAAATATCTGAGACTGAAACACTGAGAAATATCTGAGACTGAAACACAGAGAAATATCTGAGACTGAAACACAGAGAAATATCTGAGACTGAAACACAGAGAAATATCTGAGACTGAAAACAGAGAATATCTGAGACTGAAACACAGAGAAATATCTGAGACTGAAACACAGAGAAATATCTGAGACTGAAACACAGAGAAATATCTGAGACTGAAACACAGAGAGAAATATCTGAGACTGAAACACAGAGAAATATCTGAGACTGAAACACAGAGAGAAATATCTGAGACTGAAACACAGAGAAATATCTGAGACTGAAACACTGAGAAATATCTGAGACTGAAACACAGAGAATATCTGAGACTGAAACACAGAGAATATCTGAGACTGAAAACAGAGAAATATCTGAGACTGAAACACTGAGAAATATCTGAGACTGAAACACTGAGAAATATCTGAGACTGAAACACAGAGAATATCTGAGACTGAAACAGAGAAATATCTGAGACTGAAACACAGAGAAATATCTGAGACTGAAACACAGAGAAATATCTGAGACTGAAACACTGAGAGAAATATCTGAGACTGAAACACTGAGAAATATCTGAGACTGAAACAGAGAAATATCTGAGACTGAAACACTGAGAATATCTGAGACTGAAACACTGAGAAATATCTGAGACTGAAACACAGAGAAATATCTGAGACTGAAACACAGAGAAATATCTGAGACTGAAACACAGAGAAATATCTGAGACTGAAACACTGAGAAATATCTGAGACTGAAACACAGAGAAATATCTGAGACTGAAACACAGAGAAATATCTGAGACTGAAACACAGAGAAATATCTGAGACTGAAACACTGAGAAATATCTGAGACTGAAACACAGAGAAATATCTGAGACTGAAACACAGAGAAATATCTGAGACTGAAACACTGAGAAATATCTGAGACTGAAACACTGAGAAATATCTGAGACTGAAACACTGAGAGAAATATCTGAGACTGAAACACAGAGAAATATCTGAGACTGAAACACTGAGAAATATCTGAGACTGAAACACTGAGAGGAAATATCTGAGACTGAAACACTGAGAGAAATATCTGAGACTGAAACACAGAGAGAAATATCTGAGACTGAAACACAGAGAGAAATATCTGAGACTGAAACACAGAGGAAATATCTGAGACTGAAAACAGAGAGAAATATCTGAGACTGAAACAGAGAAATATCTGAGACTGAAACACAGAGAGAAATATCTGAGACTGAAACACAGAGAAATATCTGAGACTGAAACACTGAGAGAAATATCTGAGACTGAAACACAGAGAGAAATATCTGAGACTGAAACAGAGAAATATCTGAGACTGAAACAGAGAGAATATCTGAGACTGAAACTGAGAGAAATATCTGAGACTGAAACACAGAGAGAGAAATATCTGAGACTGAAACACAGAGAAATATCTGAGACTGAAACACAGAGAGAAATATCTGAGACTGAAACATGAGAAATATCTGAGACTGAAACAGAGAGAATATCTGAGACTGAAACAGAGAGAAATATCTGAGACTGAAACACAGAGAAATATCTGAGACTGAAACACAGAGAAATATCTGAGACTGAAACACAGAGAAATATCTGAGACTGAAACACAGAGAAATATCTGAGACTGAAACAGAGAAATATCTGAGACTGAAACAGAGAAATATCTGAGACTGAAACACAGAGAAATATCTGAGACTGAAACACAGAGAAATATCTGAGACTGAAACACTGAGAGAGAAATATCTGAGACTGAAACAGAGAGAAATATCTGAGACTGAAACACGAGAGAAATATCTGAGACTGAAACAGAGAAATATCTGAGACTGAAACAGAGAGAAATATCTGAGACTGAAAACAGAGAGAAATATCTGAGACTGAAACACAGAGAAATATCTGAGACTGAAACAGAGAGAAATATCTGAGACTGAAACAGAGAGAGAAATATCTGAGACTGAAACACTGAGAGAGAAATATCTGAGACTGAAACACTGAGAGAAATATCTGAGACTGAAACACAGAGAATATCTGAGACTGAAACACAGAGTGAAATATCTGAGACTGAAACACAGAGAAATATCTGAGACTGAAACACAGAGAAATATCTGAGACTGAAACACAGAGAAATATCTGAGACTGAAACACAGAGAAATATCTGAGACTGAAACACAGAGAAATATCTGAGACTGAACACAGAGAGAAATATCTGAGACTGAAACACAGAGAAATATCTGAGACTGAAACACTGAGAAATATCTGAGACTGAAACACTGAGAAATATCTGAGACTGAAACACAGAGAAATATCTGAGACTGAAACACAGAGAAATATCTGAGACTGAAACACTGAGAGAAATATCTGAGACTGAAACACTGAGAAATATCTGAGACTGAAACACTGAGAGAGAATATCTGAGACTGAAACACAGAGAGAGAAATATCTGAGACTGAAACACAGAGAGAAATATCTGAGACTGAAACACTGAGAGAAATATCTGAGACTGAAACACAGAGAAATATCTGAGACTGAAACACAGAGAAATATCTGAGACTGAAACACAGAGAAATATCTGAGACTGAAACACTGAGAGAAATATCTGAGACTGAAACACTGAGAAATATCTGAGACTGAAACAGAGAAATATCTGAGACTGAAACAGAGAGAGAAATATCTGAGACTGAAACACTGAGAGAGAATATCTGAGACTGAAACACAGAGAAATATCTGAGACTGAAACAGAGAGAAATATCTGAGACTGAAACACAGAGAGAAATATCTGAGACTGAAACACAGAGAGAAATATCTGAGACTGAAACACTGAGAAATATCTGAGACTGAAACACAGAGAGAAATATCTGAGACTGAAACAGAGAGAAATATCTGAGACTGAAACACAGAGAAATATCTGAGACTGAAACACTGAGAGAGAAATATCTGAGACTGAAACACAGAGAAATATCTGAGACTGAAACAAGAGAAATATCTGAGACTGAAACACAGAGAAATATCTGAGACTGAAACACAGAGAAATATCTGAGACTGAAACATATACTTTTATTTATCATTGGACCAAATGATTGTTTCAAACTTGAGTCACAGGTTCTTCAAACAATGCAAGAAGCATCTCAGGGGTTTCGGGCTCATGGCCCTGATAGGAACACACAATAGAACTACATGCAGAATACACAAATACAATGAACACAGAAAGTAAGAACTGTGTGTTTGGTAGATGATCGAAATGCTTCTTGGCCATACATCTTCTACCGTTGGAAAGCCTGTCCTTTCCTCTCAAATGGTGCCACGTCAGTGAGGAACAAGCATTAGTGGGATGAGCTGAGTTTATAGAACCTTTGTTAGCTGGTTTGTTAGATGGGTAGCTAATGGAAGATAGCTAATGGTACTCTGGAACGCACCATAGCAACCTGGGGGCGTCGGCAAAATAACTCCCTCTGATTGGCTGTTGAGCTTAACCAGTTGTTTTTTCTCAGAATAACTTTTTTCTCAATTTTGACTTTTTTCTCTCAGGTGTGATTCCTCTCTCAGGTGTGATTCCTCTCAGGTGTGATTCCTCTCTCAGGTGTGATTCTCTCAGGTGTGATTCCTCTCTCAGGTGTGATTCCTCTCAGGTGTGATTCCTCTCTCAGGTGTGATTCCTCTCTCAGGTGTGATTCCTCTCAGTGTGATTCCTCTCTCAGGTGTGATTCCTCTCTCAGGTGTGATTCCTCTCTCAGGTGTGATTCCTCTCTCAGGTGTGATTCCTCTCTCAGTGTGATTCCTCTCAGGTGTGATTCCTCTCAGGTGTGATTCCTCTCTCAGGTGTGATTCCTCTCTCAGGTGTGATTCCTCTCTCAGGTGTGATTCCTCTCAGGTGTGATTCCTCTCAGGGTGATTCCTCTCTCAGGTGTGATTCCTCTCTCAGGTGTGATTCCTCTCTCAGGTGTGATTCCTCTCAGGTGTGATTCCTCTCTCAGGTGTGATTCCTCTCTCAGGTGAGATTCCTCTCAGGTGTGATTCCTCTCTCAGGTGTGATTTCTCTCAGGTGTGATTCCTCTCTCAGGTGTGATTCCTCTCAGGTGTGATTCCTCTCTCAGGTGTGATTCCTCTCAGGTGTGATTCCTCTCAGGTGTGATTCCTCTCAGGTGTGATTCCTCTCTCAGGTGTGATTCCTCTCAGGTGTGATTCCTCTCTCAGGTGTGATTCCTCTCTCAGGTGTGATTCCTCTCTCAGGTGTGATTCCTCTCAGGTGTGGATTCCTCTCTCAGGTGTGATTCCTCTCTCAGGTGTGATTCCTCTCAGGTGCGATTCATCTCTCAGGTGCGATTCCTCTCAGGTGTGATTCCTCTCTCAGGTGCTATCCTCTCTCAGGTGTGATTCCTCTCAGGTGTGATTCCTCTCAGTGTGATTCCTCTCAGGTGTGATTCCTCTCTCAGGTGTGATTCCTCTTCAGGTGTGATTCCTCTCTCAGGTGTGATTCCTCTCTAGGTGCTATTCCTCTCTCAGGTGCGATTCCTCTCTCAGGTGAGCCTCGTCCGAACCACACCTGGCTGTACTGGCTGTAGACCTGAGGATCTGAGCTGCAGGACACAACCAACAACAGGTTGTTAACCTTTCTAAAACGTTTTTGCCTTTTCTCAACATTTAGATTTTTTTCTCAGGAATTCTATTTTTTTCTCCAGATTTCTCAAAATGTACAGAATTTTGACTTTTTTCGTTGGCTGTAAAACTCACTCTTTGCTGAGTCGCCTGCTGGCTGCAGAAATAAAAGAAAAGAGCGCAGTTAATCTCCTCTGGTTCAGTTTCTGATGATAAACTTCTTCCCGTTGAACTCACCGACTATAATGAAGGCGTTAGCACAGCTAGCACAGCTAGCACACAGCAAACAGCCGGAACACAGTCTGCCCACCAGCATCTTGACACACACACACACACACACACACACCACACACACACACAACACACACACACACACACACACACCACACACACACGGAAAATGTTGTTTATTGTCTTTTTATGAATGATGATCATCCATGCTGCAGAATAAAATCATGATGTTTATAAAACGACCACGGTGGAATCTCCCTACGACCACGGTGGGGTCTCACTACGACCACGACCACGGTGGGCTCTCCCTACGACCACGGTGGGTCTCACTACGACCACGACCACGGTGGGGTCTCCCTACGACCACGGTGAGTCTCCTAAGACCACGGTGGGCTCTCCCTACAACCACGGTGGGGTCTCACTACGACCACGACCACGGTGTGCTGCTCCCTACGACCACGGTGGGGTCTCACTACGACTACGACCACGACCACGTGGTCTCACTACGACCACGGTGGGCTCTCCCTACAACCACGGTGGGGTCTCACTACGACCACGACCACGGTGGGCTCTCCCTACGACCACGGTGGGTCTCACTACGACCACGACCACGGTGGGGTCTCCCTACGACACGATGAGGTCTCCCTACGACCACGGTGGGGTCTCACTACGACCACGGTGGGGTCTCCCTGGGTCTCCCTACGACCACGGTGGGGTCTCCCTACAACCACGGTGGGCTCTCCCTACGACCACGGTGGGGTCTCCCTACAACCACGGTGGGCTCTCCCTACGACCATGGTTGGGTCTCCCTACGACCACGGTGGGCTCTCCCTACAACCACGGTGGGCTCTCCCTACGACCACGGTGAGGTCTCCCTAAGACCACGGTGGGCTCTCCCTACGACCACGTGAGGTCTCCCTAAGACCACGGTGGGGTCTCCCTACGACCACGGTGAGGTCTCCTAAGACCACGGTGGGGTCTCCCTACGACCACGGTGAGGTCTCCTAAGACCACGGTTGGCTCTCCCTACGACCACGTGAGGTCTCCCTAAGACCACGGTGGGGTCTCCCTACGACCACGGTGGGGCTCTCCCTACGACCACTGTGAGGTCTCCCTAAGACCACGGTGTGGGTCTCTCACTACGACCACGGTGGGGTCTCTCACTACGACCACGGTGGGGTCTCACTACGACCATGGTCGGCTCTCCCTACGACCACGTGGGGTCTCCCTACGACCACGGTGGGCTCTCCCTACGACCACGTGGGGTCTCACTACGACCACGGTGGGGTCTCCTACGACCACGATCGCGGTGGGGTCTCCCTATGACCACGGTGAGGTCTCCCTACGACCATGGTGAGGTCTCCCTACGACCACGGTGAGGTCTCCATACGACCATGGTGGGGTCTCACTACGACCACGGTGAGGTCTCCCTACGACCACGGTGAGGTCTCCCTACGACCACGTGGGGTCTCACTACGACCACGGTGGGGTCTCCCTGGGGTCTCCCTACGACCACGGTGGGGTCTCCCTACGACCACGGTGGGGTCTCACTACGACACGACCACGGTGGGGTCTCCCTACGACCACGGTGGGGTCTCCCTACGACCACGGTGGGTCTCCCTACGACCACGGTGGGTCTCCCTACGACCACGGTGGGTCTCACTACGACCACGGTGGGCTCTCCCTACGACCACGGTGGGGTCTCCCTACGACCACGGTTGGGGTCTCCCTACGACCACGGTGGGGTCTCACTACGACCACGGTGGGCTCTCCCTACGACCACGGTGGGCTCTCCCTACGACCACGGTGGGGTCTCCCTACGACCACGGTGGGGTCTCACTACGACTACGACCACGGTGGGGTCTCCCTACGACCACGGTGGGCTCTCCCTACGACACGGGGGGTCTCACTACGACCACGGTGGGGTCTCACTACGACCACGGTGGGCTCTCCCTACGACCACGGTGGGTTCTCCCTACGACCACGGTGGGGTCTCACTACGACCACGGTGGGGTCTCCTACGACCACGGTGGGGTCTCACTACGACCACGGTGGGGTCTCCCTACGACCACGGTGGGCTCTCCCTATGACCACGGTGGGGTCTCACTACGACCACGGTGGGGTCTCCTACGACCACGGTGGGGTCTCACTACGACCACGGTGGGCTCTCCCTACGACCACGGTGGGGTCTCCCTACGACCACGGTGGGGTCTCAGCTGAAATGTTCTGAATGTAAAGGTAACCCTCAGGATATTCCTCACCTGGAAGCTGCTGTTGGTCTGGAGGATCTGAGTGGAGAAATCTGATCTGATGACAAGGGAACAAGAGAGGATTAGAAATATATATATATATAGTTTATGTGAGTGTGTGTGTGTGTGTGTGTTACCTGCTGCTGTGTGTGTGTGTGTGATGTGTGTGTGTGTGTTACCTGCTGCTGTGTTGTGTGTGTGTTACCTGCTGCTGTGTGTGTGTGTGTGTGTGAGTGTGTGTGTGTGTTACCTGCTGCTGTGTGTGTGTGTGTGTGTTACCTGCTGCTGTGTGTGTGTGTTACCAACTGCTGTGTGTGTGTGTGTGTGTGAGTGTGTGTGTGTGTGTGTGTTACTTGCTGCTGTGTGTGTGTGTGTTACCTGCTGCTGTGTGTGTTTGTGTTACCTGCTGCTGTGTGTGTGTGTGTTACCAACTGCTGTGTGTGTGTGTGTGTGTGTTACCAGCTGCTGTGTGTGTGTGTGTATGTGTGTTACCTGCTGCTGTGTGTGTGTGTGTGTGTTACCTGCTGCTGTGTGTGTGTGTGTGTGTGTTGTGTTACCTGCTGCTGTGTGTGTGTGTGTGTATGTGTGTTACCTGCTGCTGTGTGTGTGTGTGTGTGTGTGTGTGTTACCTGCTGCTGTGTGTGTGTGTGTGTTACCTGCTGCTGTGTGTGTGTGTGTGTGTTACCTGCTGCTGTGTGTGTGTGTGTGTGTCTGTGTGTGTGTGTGTACCTGCTGTGTGTGTGTGGTGTTACCTGCTGCTGTGTGTGTGTGTGTGTGTGTGTGTGTTACCTGCTGCTGTGTGTGTGTGTGTGTGTTACCTGCTGCTGTGTGTGTGTGTGTGTGTTACCTGCTGCTGTGTGTGTGTGTGTTACCTGCTGCTGTGTGTGTGTGTGTTACCTGCTGCTGGTGTGTGTGTGTGTGTGTGTGTGTGTGTGTTACCTGCTGCTGTGTGTGTGTGTGTTACCTGCTGCTGTGTGTGTGTGTGTTACCTGCTGCTGTGTGTGTGTGTGTGTGTGTGTGTGTTACCTGCTGCTGTGTGTGTGTGTGTGTGGTGTGTGTGTGTGTTACCTGCTGCTGTGTGTGTGTGTGTGTGTTACCTGCTGCTGTGTGTGTGTGTGTTTGTGTGTGTGTGTGTGTGTGTGTGTTACCTGCTGCTGTGTGTGTGTGTGTGTGTTACTGCTGCTGTGTGTGTTTGTGTGTTACCTGCTGCTGTGTGTGTGTGTTGTGTGTGTTACCTGCTGCTGTGTGTGTTTGTGTGTACCTGCTGCTGTGTGTGTGTGTGTGTGTGTGTGTGTTACCTGCCTTGTGTGTGTTTGTGTGTTACCTGCTGCTGTGTGTGTGTGTGTGTGTGTGTGTGTGTTACCTGCTGCTGTGTGTGTGTGTGTGTTACCTGCTGCTGTGTGTGTGTGTGTCTGCTCGGTGGTCGTCTGTGGAGCTGAAACAGAAACACATTTTATTTTTAACATTTGTAAAAAACTTTTGTTTTGTCGGATTCATTAACTACACAAATTATATATTTGAGGAATTTCTAAAGCAGTTTTATTAAATATTTATTGCATTATTTCCGCTAAAACTGTTTTGCTCTCTGCGCTCCTACTCAAATTATTTACTTTTTAAAATGTTCGGATTTCAGAAATGTTTCAATGTCCTCTGAAAGATATTTGAGATTGTTATTTTTTTCACTGTATTTTTCTTTTGTGATATTTTAAGACTTTCATGCATTTTCACTTTTTTAGTAGGTTTACACTTCTGCCATTTCCCCGTCTCCATTAAACTTTTTAAATATATATTGAGCATTTAGTGGGCAGTGAAGGTATCCTATCCACCTCTCTCCACCCTCACCTCTCTCCACTCTCACCTCTCTCCACCCTCACCTCTCTCCACTCTCACCTCTCTCCACCCTCACCTCTCTCCACTCTCACCTCTCTCCACCCTCACCTCTCTCCACCCTCACCTCTCTCCACCCTCACCTCTCTCCACTCACACCCTCTCCACCCTCACCTCTCTCCACTCTCACCTCTCTCCACTCTCACCTCTCTCCACTCTCACCTCTCTCCACCCTCACCTCTCTCCACCCTCACCTCTCTCCACTCTCACCTCTCTCCACTCTCACCTCTCTCCACTCTCCCTCTCTCCACTCTCACCTCTCTCCACTCTCACCTCTCTCCACTCTCACCTCTCTCCACTCTCACCTCTCTCCACCCTCACCTCTCTCCACTCTCACCTCTCTCCACTCTCACCTCTCTCCACCCTCACCTCTCTCCACCCTCACCTCTCTCCACCCTCACCTCTCTCCACTCTCCTCTCTCCACTCTCACCTCTCTCCACTCTCACCTCTCTCCACCCTCACCTCTCTCCACCCTCACCTCTCTCCACTCTCACCTCTCTCCACCCTCACCTCTCTCCACTCTCACCTCTCTCCACCCTCACCTCTCTCCACTCTCACCTCTCTCCACTCTCACCTCTCTCCACTCTCACCTCTCTCCACCCTCACCTCTCTCCACCCTCACCTCTCTCCACCCTCACCTCTCTCCACTCTCACCTCTTCTCCACCCTCACCTCTCTCCACTCTCACCTCTCTCCACCCTCACCTCTCTCCACCCTCACCTCTCTCCACTCTCACCTCTCTCCACTCTCACCTCTCTCCACCTCACCTCTCTCCACTCTCACCTCTCTCCACTCTCACCTCTCTCCACCCCTCACCTCTCTCCACCCTCACCTCTCTCCACCTTCACCTCTCTCCACCCTCACCTCTCTCCACGCTCACTCTCTCCACGCTCAGATCGAACTGGTGTTTGGCATCGTTAAACCACCCTGGTATATCCACCCTGCATCCGTATCGTCCTGCGTCTGTCTCCGAGACGTTGAGGACGGTCAGGGAAACGTCTCCGTCCTGCAGGCGACCCAGAAACCGGTACCTGATTGAAGCCCGCCCCCAAAGGTCACCTGACGTCCGTCTGAAGCGATTAGCTGGTTGTTGCAGCCGGAGGACGGGATGTCTACCCGACCCCAACACATGGACAGGGCTCCGTAGTATTTAAAGTCATATTTACAGGTGAGGGTCACGTCCTGACCTGAGACACTCGTCACTTTGAGGCCAGATCCTCCAGAGACTGAGGAGACAGACACAGAGACAACAAATCAACAAATCACAAATCAACAAACATCAAATCAACATGTAGTGGCATCCAAGGTTTCCTTTTGCCACTATAGAGGGGATGACGACACGCAATCCAAAGCAATAAGCAGCTGAAGGTTTTCAATCAAAAAATGTAATTTATTAACAAAAAAGTATTGACTTAAATCGTCTCAAAATAACAAATCTAAATCAATATTTCAGCGACATACTTTCTTATATAAACTATACTTTGTAGTCCAATTTGCAACACTCATTTCTGTTTACAATTTGCGGTCGAAAAAATGTTCCGCTCCCCGTCTCATCAGGTCCCTTCAGGTCTCATCAGGTCCCTTCAGGTCTCATCAGGTCTCATCAGGTCTCATCAGGTCTCATCAGGTCCCTTCAGGTCTCATCAGGTCTCTTCAGGTCTCATCAGGTCTCATGAGGTCTCATCAGGTCTCACGAGGTCTCATCAGGTCTCTTCAGGTCTCATCAGGTCTCTTCAGGTCTCATCAGGTCTCATCAGGTCTCTTCAGGTCTCATCAGGTCTCTTCAGGTCTCTTCAGGTCTATCAGGTCTCATCAGGTCTATCAGGTCTCATCAGGTCTCTTCAGGTCTCATCAGGTCTCTTCAGGTCTCATCAGGTCTCATCAGGTCTCATCAGGTCTCAGAGAACACCGGCTGTCCTCAGTTGCCTCACTTAAATATACACTGGAAGGTGCCAGGAAACAGATCATATTTACGATTTAAAACGAACAATCATTGTCGTAGTTCATAGTCCAATGTTTGTGTTAGGTGTGTTTGCATGAGTTCAAGAGAAAAAGGGGGGGGCATGTGTGTGTATGTGTGATACTGGGTGTCAGAGGTTACTAGCACATGACACCTTGTGTTCAATCAACTGCTTCCAGAAGCAGACAGAGCTTGTCAATTGTCGCTGTAAGGTGCTACTCTTGGTTTTCACCAAGACACTTCGGACAAGCCCTTTGGACCCTGACCAGTCTTTATCACCCGGCCCTTTGGACCCTGACCAAGTCTTTATCACCCGGCCCTTTGGACCCTGACCAAGTCTTTATCACCCGGCCCATTGGACCCTGACCAAGTCTTTATCACCCGGCCCTTTGGACCCTGACCAAGTCTTTATCACCCGGCCCTTTGGACCCTGACCAAGTCTTTATCACCCGGCCCTTTGGACCCTGACCAAGTCTTTATCACCCGGCCCTTTGGACCCTGACCAAGTCTTTATCACCCGGCCCTTTGGACCCTGACCAAGTCTTTATCACCCGGCCCTTTGGACCCTGACCAAGTCTTTATCACCCGGCCCTTTGGATCTGACCAAGTCTTTATCACCCGGCCCTTTGGACCCTGACCAAGTCTTTATCACCCGGCCCTTTGGACCCTGACCAAGTCTTTATCACCGGCCCTTTGGACCCTGACCAAGTCTTTATCACCCGGCCCTTTGGACCCTGACCAAGTCTTTATCACCCGGCCCTTTGGACCCTGACCAAGTCTTTATCACCCGGCCCTTTGGACCTGACCAAGTCTTTATCACCCGGCCCTTTGGATCCTGACCAAGTCTTTATCACCCGGCCCTTTGGACCCTGACCAAGTCTTTATCACCCGGCCCTTTGGACCCTGACCAAGTCTTTATCACCCGGCCCTTTGGACCCTGACCAAGTCTTTATCACCCGGCCCATTGGACCCTGACCAAGTCTTTATCACCGGCCCTTTGGACCCTGACCAAGTCTTTATCACCGGCCCTTTGGACCCTGACCAAGTCTTTATCACCCGGCCCTTTGGACCTGACCAAGTCTTTATCACCCGGCCCATTGGACCCTGACCAAGTCTTTATCACCCGGCCCTTTGGACCCTGACCAAATCTTTATCACCCGGCCCTTTGGACCCTGACCAAGTCTTTATCACCCGGCCCTTTGGACCCTGACCAAATCTTTATCACCCGGCCCTTTGGACCCTGACCAAGTCTTTATCACCCGGCCCTTTGGACCCTGACCAAGTCTTTATCACCCGGCCCTTTGACCCTGACCAAGTCTTTATCACCCGGCCCATTGGACCCTGACCAAGTCTTTATCCCCCGGCCCTTTGGACCCTGACAAGTCTTTATCACCTGGCCCTTTGGACCCTGACCAAGTCTTTATCCCCCGGCCCTTTGGACTGACCAAGTCTTTATCACCCGGCCCTTTGGATCCTGACCAAGTCTTTATCCCCCGGCCCATTGGACCCTGACCAAGTCTTTATCACCCGGCCCTTTGGACCCTGACCAAGTCTTTATCACCGGCCCTTTGGACCCTGACCAAGTCTTTATCACGCGACCCATTGGACACTGCCCAAGTCTTTATCCCCGGCCCTTTGGACCCTGACCAAGTCTTTATCACCCGGCCCTTTGGACCCTGACCAAGTCTTTATCCCCCGGCCCTTTGGACCCTGACCAAGTCTTTATCACCCGGCCCTTTGGACCCTGACCAAGTCTTTATCACCCGGCCCATTGGACCCTGACCAAGTCTTTATCACCCGGCCCTTTGGACCCTGACCAAGTCTTTATCAGCCGGCCCATTGGACCCTGACCAAGTCTTTATCAGCCGGCCTTTGGACCCTGACCAAGTCTTTATCACCCGGCCCTTTGGACCCTGACCAAGTCTTTATCACCCGGCCCTTTGGACCCTGACCAAGTCTTTATCACCGGCCTTTGGACCCTGACCAAGTCTTTATCCCCTGGCCCATTGGACCCTGACCAGTCTTTATCACCCGGCCTTTGGACCCTGACCAAGTCTTTATCACCCGGCCCTTTGGACCCTGACCAAGTCTTTATCACCCGGCCCATTGGACCCTGACCAAGTCTTTATCACCCGGCCCTTTGGACCCTGACCAAGTCTTTATCACCCGGCCCTTTGGACCCTGACCAAGTCTTTATCACCCGGCCCTTTGGACCCTGACCAAGTCTTTATCACCCGGCCCTTTGGACCCTGACCAAGTCTTTATCACCCGGCCCATTGGACCCTGACCAAGTCTTTATCCCCGGCCCATTGGACCCTGACCAAGTCTTTATCACCCGGCCCTTTGGACCCTGACCAAGTCTTTATCCCCGGCCCATTGGACCCTGACCAAGTCTTTATCACCCGGCCATTGGACCCTGACCAAGTCTTTATCCCCGGCCCTTTGGACCCTGACCAAGTCTTTATCACCCGGCCCATTGGACCCTGACCAAGTCTTTATCCCGGCCCTTTGGACCCTGACCAAGTCTTTATCACCGGCCCTTTGGACCCTGACCAAGTCTTTATCCCCGGCCCTTTGGACCCTGACCAAGTCTTTATCACCCGGCCCTTTGGACCCTGACCAAGTCTTTATCACCCGGCCCTTTGGACCCTGACCAAGTCTTTATCACGCCCATTGGACTGACCAAGTCTTTATCACCCGGCCCATTGGACCCTGACCAAGTCTTTATCACCCGGCCCTTTGGACCCTGACCAAGTCTTTATCCCCGGCCCATTGGACCCTGACCAAGTCTTTATCACCCGGCCCTTTGGACCCTGACCAAGTCTTTATCACCCGGCCCATTGGACCCTGACCAAGTCTTTATCACCCGGCCCTTTGGACCCTGACCAAGTCTTTATCACCCGGCCCTTTGGACCCTGACCAAGTCTTTATCACCCGGCCCTTTGGACCCTGACCAAGTCTTTATCACCCGGCCCTTTGGACCCTGACCAAGTCTTTATCCCCGGCCCATTGGACCCTGACCAAGTCTTTATCACCCGGCCCATTGGACCCTGACCAAGTCTTTATCACCCGGCCCTTTGGACCCTGACCAAGTCTTTATCACCCGGCCCATTGGACCCTGACCAAGTCTTTATCACCCGGCCCTTTGGACCCTGACCAAGTCTTTATCACCCGGCCCATTGGACCCTGACCAAGTCTTTATCACCCGGCCCATTGGACCCTGACCAAGTCTTTATCCCCGGCCCATTGGACCCTGACCAAGTCTTTATCACCCGGCCCTTTGGACCCTGACCAAGTCTTTATCACCCGGCCCATTGGACCCTGACCAAGTCTTTATCACCCGGCCCATTGGACCCTGACCAAGTCTTTATCACCCGGCCCTTTGGACCCTGACCAAGTCTTTATCACCCGGCCCATTGGACCCTGACCAAGTCTTTATCACCCGGCCCTTTGGACCCTGACCAAGTCTTTATCACCCGGCCCTTTGGACCCTGACCAAGTCTTTATCACCCGGCCCTTTGGACCCTGACCAAGTCTTTATCACCCGGCCCTTTGGACCCTGACCAAGTCTTTATCACCCGGCCCTTTGGACCCTGACCAAGTCTTTATCACCCGGCCCATTGGACCCTGACCAAGTCTTTATCACCCGGCCCTTTGGACCCTGACCAAGTCTTTATCACCCGGCCCTTTGGACCCTGACCAAGTCTTTATCCCCGGCCCATTTGCCAGGAATTCTTGGTGCTGTATTATCCACGATGACGACGAGATCATTGGGGCGAAGGTTCCGTTTGGGGTTGTGCCATTTGACTCGCTGTTGCATGATTGGGAGATATTCTCTTATCCATCTCCTCCAGAAGAGATCTGCCAGGTATTGTGCCTGTCTCCATCTCCTCCGTGAGTACAAGTCCTCCTTGTGAAAGAGTCCAGGTGGCATAATCGGTTTGACTTTAGCAGAAGGAGGTGATTTGGCGTGAGGGGTTCGAGATCGGGTCACTTGAAACTGTAGTCAATGGTCTGTCATTCATGATGCCCTCAACTTCGCACAAAGCTGTCTGTAGAGTCTCATCATCCAATCTCTGTTCTTTTAGAACGGAACACAGAATCTTTTTTACAGGTCTGATGAGCCTCTCCCAAACTCCACCATGGTGGGCTCCATATGGCGGATTAAAAGTCCATTTTACTCCGTCCCTGAGTAATGCATTTTGAATCTTGTGTTGATTCAGGTCTTTAAGAGCAGCTCTTAGCTCTTTCTGTGCTCCCACAAAGTGTGTGCCGTTGTCTGTCCTGATGCTTGTCACTTGCCCTCTGCGACATATGAATCTGCGCAAAGCATTGATGCAGGAGTCAGTGTCCAATGAGCTCGAAACTTCCAGATGTATGGCACGACTCACAAGGCAGGTGAAGATCACTCCCCAACGTTTTACATTTGCTCTGCCTCGTTTAACCTCCAGGGGTCCGAAGAAGTCAATACCAACATGAGTAAAGGGTGGTAGATCTGGAGACACCCGATCCTCTGGGAGGTCAGCCATTTTCTGCTCTCCAACTGTGGCTAGCATTCTTCGGCAGAAAACACAGGCTTTGATTATTTTTCTGGCTGCCGAGTTAGCACGAGGCAACCAGAATCTTTGATTTAGTCTTGAGAGCATGTGGCTTCTCCCCGAGTGTCTGCTGATGGATGTGGCCCAGGATCAGTTTGGATATAGTAGAGTCTTTGGGCAGGATAATGGGGTTCTTCAGATCCATTGGCATTGCTGATTTGCTTATTCGTCTCCCACTCTTAACATGCCTTCCACTAAGATTGGGTCCAGCTTCCTGATAGAGCTGCTTGCTCTTACTTGCCTTCCTTTCTCCAAAAGTGCAAGTTCCTGAGAGAAGTGACGTCTTTGCTCAGAGTGAATTATTGACTTCTCAGCTTCTCTAATGTCCTCCACAGACAGATGTTGTGATCCAAATGTCAACTTTAGCTTGTTCATGTTGTCCTTTAAGGATTTCAAAAGAGTCCAATCTGGGGCAAGGTCAGCTTTTGCAGATTTCCTTCTTTGATTTAGCAGAAGAAGAATTCCCCTTAATTTAAGTATCCAAGCAACCCCTCTCTGCAGTCTGCTCCATGATGAGTAATACTCAAACAGTTTGCTGGTTGGGTTGGTTTCGTGGACACTCAAACTGTTAACTGCTACGTCCTTTCTAACCTGTGGGTCCTCTGATGGAATAAGGCCCAGGTTCTTAGGTGTTTTTGGCCAATATTCCTTTTCCTTTTCCAGATACTTAGGTCCTGTTATCCACCTTGATGTCTTTAGAAAGTCTTCTACATGCAGCCCACGGGATGCGTCGTCGGCAGGGTTGTCCATGGAGCTCACATGCCTCCACTGCTTCTCCTGAGACAGGTCCTTGATCACTGAAACTCTGTTTGCCACAAATGTGTGATACCGTTTAGTCTGGTTGCTGATGTATCCGAGGACAGAGGTGCTATCTGTCCAGAAAGTTGAGTCGTTGAGGTCCACTTTAAGCTCCCTTTTCAACATCCTGTCCACCTTTACTGCAAGTGTTGCTGCAGTAAGCTCCAATCTGGGAATAGTGATCTGTTTGAGTGGAGTCACTCTGGATTTTCCCAAAATAAATGAAACATGGACCCTTCCCATACTGTTTGTAAAGCGAAGATAGCTGGTGGTGCCGTAACCTTTTTCGCTTGCGTCACAGAAGTGATGAAGCTCTGCAGTCCTGATTGGTCCAAAATTCTCAGGTTTCATACACCTGTGCACTTGAAATCTGCTAAGCTGTTCCAACTCTGTGATCCATTTCTGCCATTGTTTTGAGTATTCTTCTGGGATGATTTCATCCCATCCACACTTTATCCTGCATAGCTCTTGGAGGATCTGCCTGGCTTTAAGGATAAATGGGGAGAGGAATCCTAACGGGTCGTAGATGGAACTGACTGTAGAGAGGATCCCTCTCCTGGTAAGAGCTCCGTTTTTGATATTGACTTTGAATATGAAGGAGTCTTTCTCTGTATCCCATTTGATTCCAAGTGCTCTTTCAATTGGCAGGTTTTCCCTGTCAAAGTCCAGATCCTTGAATAGCTTTGCTCTGTGATGCTCAGGTATACTTGCAAGCACTTCACGGTTGTTACAGACCCATTTGGTCAATGAGAAACCTCCTTTGGCGCATGCGTCTCTGAGGTCTCTGATCTGATAAGCTTAACAGCTTGTTCAACTGTGGCCACTGATTTGAGGCAATCATCAACGTAAAAGTTGGAATTGATTGTTTCAGTTACCTCTTCGTCGTACTTGAAGCTGTTGTCTTCTGCCACTTGTCTGAGAGCATAGTTAGCAATGCTAGGTGAGGACACAGCACCAAAGAGGTGGACCTTCATTCTATATGCCTCCAATGAATTTCAGTGTCTCCATCTGGCCACCACAGAAACCTAAGGAAGTCTTTGTGCTCTCTCTGGACTTGCACTTGATAGAACATTGCCTCGATGTCCCCCATGAAAGCAATTTGTTCTTGGCGGAATCTAAGCAGAACTCCAATGAGAGTGTTCGCCAGGTCTGGACCTTGGAGAAGTTCCTTGTTAAGAGATGTGCCTTTGCATGATGCAGTGCAGTCAAACACAACTCTAAGTTTGCGCTTTTGTTGATGGTAAACACCGTGGTGAGGTATGTACCATATCTGTCCATCATTCCTGTTAAGCTGTTCTGGTGGCACTCTCTCTGCATAACCCTTTTTAACACATCCTCCATGAATGTTTTGTATTCCATGGCATATTCTGCATCCCTCTTAAATCTCTTTAGGAGATTTAGAGTACGTTGTTTTACTATTTCGTAGTTGTCAGGCATAACTATGTCCTTTTTTCGAAAAGGCAAGGGTAGGTGATAGTGTCCATCCTTGAGTTCTACTGAGCTTGATGCTATCTCCATGAACCTTTTGTCTTCACCTGACATTTCCTTCTTCTCTTCATAATCTTTTTCCGAGAAGTCCTGATTGTATTGTGTGATGAGGAGATCATTCAGGTTGGCTGCTGATATTCTGTTGACCATTGTGACCACAGGTCGATTCCACCGCAGTACAAGCGTTGAGTGTCCATTTACCACCCATCCAAACACGTCTATGCATATGGTCCATTCCTTGACTATTATGTCCCAAGTTGTCCATTCTAGGAACATCAACTCCTATTAGAAGCTCTATGTCAGCATCAATTTCTTTCAGCTGTATGTCACTTAGATAAGGCCATCTTTCCAGATCCTTTTGGGTAGGTACATTTTCTTTTGAGACAGGAATCTTACTCTGTGTGTACACCTGAGGTAGGTCAAGGTAAGTACTGCCATCTAAATGTCCTATCTCCAATCCTTTGAGTTCGTAACTCTTTACAAGTCTTTCCTGACCCATTGTTCGTAGAACGACTGTGTTTTTCGTGATTTGGGATTCAGCTGTCTCATTAGATTCTCTGTGCAGAATGACGCTGAACTGCCGGGATCAAGAAAAGCATAGGTTGAGATAAACTTATCTCCTTTGTGAACCTTGACTCGAACAGGCACTATGGCTAGGGCACAATCCCTACCGGCCCCAGTAGCTTCACCAGCCGAGACAAGTGCACTGTTGACCCAAGCTCCTTTTGTTTCAGAGGGGGAGGCTTTGTAGAAGTGGACTGTCAATGTGAAGTATTGTTGGGTGACTCTTTTGACACTTTTGACATGTCAGCCTTTTCCTACAGTTCCTGCTCAGATGACCCCTCATCAAACATCCAAAACAATAACCATTTATCTTCAAAAAGTCAACCTTTTCCTTGTGTGGATGATTTTTGAACTGATGGCAATCAGTCAGCACGCTTGCCTTTACAAAAGTAGCAAAAAGAGGCAGGACTGCCCCCTTGTGGCTGTTTGAAGGTGCAACGCTGCTCTGTGTTTGATGGTGCGGCGCTGCTCTCCTGATCACATGCTGCTGCGATGATGGTGGCGAAGCTGCTGCCTCTACTTTTAGGTGTTCTGTGGCTCATGGTTGGCTCCTAGTGGCCATCCTTGGGCTAGAGATGTGGCGATCCTGTATATCCCCAAATAATGGGTCCAGGAGTATTTTAGCTTGTTTTTCCATAAGCTCCACAAGGTCACGAAATCTAGCTCTCCTCTTTGTTCTCTGTAATATATCATAAGCCACTGTCCGCCATTTTTCTCGCAGTTTGTAAGGGAGTTTAGATATTATTGATCTTAGATTGGAAGGAATATCTAGTTCATCCATGTACTGTAAATCTTGCATAGCTTTGCAGCATCCTCTTAAATACATTGCATATGCCTGAAGCGCTTTGCCATCATCCGGTCTAATTGATGTCCAGTTCATTGCCTTTTCCAAATAGGCGCTGGTTACTTTGATCTCGTCCCCAAAGTGCTCCTTTAATAGCTGCTTGGCTTCTGTGTAGCCTCTTTGGGTATCCATATGCAGGCAGCTGCGAACGAGATCTTTGGGCTGGCCGGAAGTGTACTGGTCGAGAAAGTAGAGCCTGTCATGACTGCTAGCTGTTTTATCCTCGATAAGGTGTTTGAAAGCTCGCACAAAGGACTGATATTCAAGTGGATCACCATCAAACACTTTTATCTCCATTGTTGGTAACAAGGAAGTTTTTGCTGCATAATGATGAGGTCAGCAATATCTCTCTGTCTCTGTATAACAGTGTCGAGGTTATCATGGGTTTTATTGCGTTGGGTGGAGCTATGCATTGTGGGCATTTTGAAAGGTCTAAACTGTGTTGTGGGTCGCTGAGGGCTGCGAAGATTAGTGACAGTCCTCTGAAGTGGTGTTTTAGGCACTGCACCCAATGGCATGAACTCCATGGCTGAGATTTCAGGATCCAAAGTGTCTGTGCTTCTTTCTTTGCTTTCCTCCAGATAAGCATTCATTCCATCTTGAATTTCATCATCCATTTGTTCCAGTTCCATTTGTTCCAGTTCCATTTGTTCCAGTTGTTGTTCCAGTTCAGCTTTTAGTGTTCCAGTTGTAATAGCAGTGCATGTTTGTCCTTTAATCCAGCTGCTCTGGCTAACAGGGCAGCCCTTCAGCAGACGCTCTTATACATGCTGAGGAGACTGAAGAGGCTTTTGAGCTCTTTGACTTGTGTGAAACATTAGAGATGCTGTCAGGGATGAATCTTTGATTGTGCATTTTTTCTCTTTCCACACATCCACATCTTTCATACAATATTCAAAATGTGTCATTCTTGGCTCAAACCAGTCCACATGATCCTCCTCTCTCTCTTCCTCTGATAAAAGCTGTTGTACGGATTCATGAACACTGCACAAGTCACTTATATTTTGTTTAAACATCTCCAAAGCTTCATTCACATGTTCCACATTCCCATCATCCACAAGCAAGGCCTTCATTTCGTTCATTTCCTTGTGCATGCTCCTAGTTTCCCACTGCGGGAGGCTTTGAGTGATTTTAACAATGTTTCTGCGTCAGCAGAAGTCCTGGGATCGTCCGACATTATTTATTTATTTGTTTTTAGGCCGTGCGTAAAAGACGTTGCGCTCCTTTAATGAGTCTCACAGAGCACGCCTACTGGCTTCCTTCGTTGCACAAACAAATTCAATCACATTCTGTTCACAGCCGATCCACAGGTATTTACATTCCTCCTCCAACGTGTACATCGCCGTTATGATTTCCTTTCAGACTTTAACACATCCGACATTCCATTCAATGCGTATACGGATTTATTCCATTTATTTACTCACGACCGGCCCGGTGTGTCAGCTCAGGTGTGTCAGCTCAGGTGTGTCAGCTCCGGTGTGTCAGCTCGGTGTGTCGGCTGGTGTCGGCTCCGGTCTGTCGGCTCCGGTCTGTCGGCTCCGGTGTGTCGGCTCCGGTGTGTCGGCTCCGGTCTGTCGGCTCCGGTGTGTCGGCTCCGGTCTGTCGGCTCCGGTGTGTCGGCTCCGGTCGCTGTCAGCCGGTCTGTCAGCTCCGGTGTGTCAGCTCCGGTCTGTCAGCTCCGGTGTGTCAGCTCCGGTCTGTCAGCTCCGGTCTGTCAGCTCCGGTTGTCAGCTCCGGTCTGTCAGCTCCGGTCTGTCAGCTCCGGTGTGTCGGCTCCGGTCTGTCGGCTCCGGTGGTCGGCTCCGGTGTGTCGGCTCCGGTCTGTCGGCTCCGGTGTGTCGGCTCCGGTCTGTCGGCTCCGGTGTGTCAGCTCCGGTCTGTCAGCTCCGGTGTGTCGGCTCCGGTGTGTCAGCTCCGGTCTGTCAGCTCCGGTGTGTCAGCTCCGGTCTGTCAGCTCCGGTGTGTCAGCTCCGGTGTGTCAGCTCCGGTCTGTCAGCTCCGGTCTGTCAGCTCCGGTCTGTCAGCTCCGGTCTGTCAGCTCCGGTGTGTCAGCTCCGGTCTGTCAGCTCCGGTGTGTCAGCTCAGGTGTCAGCTCCGGTGTCAGCTCCGGTCTGTCAGCTCCGGTCTGTCAGCTCCGGTGTCAGCTCCGGTGTGTCAGCTCCGGTCTGTCAGCTCCGGTGTGTCAGCTCCGGTGTCTTTCCGGTGATCCAAACGGTGTGTGTCTCTTCCTTACGGAGTTTTTCGACTTGATGTAGTGGCATCCAAGGTTTCCTTTTGCCACTATAGAGCGGGATGACGACACGCAATCCAAAGCAATAAGCAGCCGAAGGTTTTCAGTCAAAAAATCTAATTTATTAACAAAAAGGTATTGACTTAAATCGTCTCAAAATAACTAATCTAAATCAATATTTCGGCAATATACTTTCTTATATAAAACTATACTTTGCAGTCCAATTTGCAACACTCATTTCTGTTTACAATTTGCGGTCGAAAAACCGGTCTCATCAGGTCTCATCAGGTCTATCAGGTCTCATCAGGTCTATCAGGTCTCATCAGGTCTATCAGGTCTCATCAGGTCTATCAGGTCTCATCAGGTTCTCAGGTCTATCAGGTCTCATCAGGTCTCATCAGGTCTCATCAGGTCTATCAGGTCTCATCAGGTCTATCAGGTCTATCCGGTCTCATCAGGTCTATCAGGTCTCATCAGGTCTATCAGGTCTCATCAGGTCTATCCGGTCTCATCAGGTCTATCAGGTCTCATCAGTCTCATCAGGTCTATCAGGTCTCATCAGGTCTCATCAGGTCTATCAGGTCTCATCAGGTCTATCAGGTCTCATCAGGTCTCATCAGGTCTCATCAGGTCTCATCAGGTCTATCAGGTCTCATCAGGTCTATCCGGTCTCATCAGGTCTATCAGGTCTATCAGGTCTCATCAGGTCTCACCAGGTCTCATCAGGTCTATCAGGTCTATCAGGTCTATCAGGTCTCAGAGAACCGCGGCTGTCCTCAATTGCCTCATTTAAATAAACACTGGAAGGTGCCAGGAAACAGATCGTATTTACGATTTAAAACGAACAATCATTTCATCAAAAGATATTCACCATGGCAACATAAATCCTTTCCTTCATTAATTCATTTATCAAATTATGAATCTAAATAATAACTTTGACTTCATTGTGGCTTTAACACAACAAATATAAACTGTGATCGCTGTCTGAGGACTTGGCTTTAATCTGATACCTGCTGATCACACCCGTTTATAACCATCACCGTCTCACTGTCACTAACCCGAGCACCAAGTCTCTGTTTGACAAGTCACAAGTCTTATCACTGAAGTCAAGACTGAGAACTCTGTCATGAATCTGTTTATTAATAATAATAAAAAGGTGAATATAAGTTACCTGAGAGCAGAGCGAAGAGCAGAGCGAGCTTCATCACGAACACACTGACACACACACAACACACTCACACGGCTCAAAATGTTTCTATATCTTGTTGACAGCGTTGAATGTAGTATTTGAGTCTCTAACAACGTTCGATCTGACGATGACCTCTCTGCTCAGATCAGCGTCTGACTTCCTGTCAGCAGCTTTAGGGGTCGGCTACTTCCTGTCTTAACCACGGACTGGAGCTTCAGCTCTTTAGCAGAAAGACGACCACACTGAGGATGTGGTCGTCGATGTGAGGCTGATTGACGTTTAAACATTTTCATACTATAATCAACATGTGACGAAAACTGCACAGAGCATGAGGTCTAAACCCTCAGACTCAGAGACACTTTCATCCCACAATAAGACTATTAACACCTGAACTCTGTGAAGAACATCCAGAACATTCATCTGTTTGCATCTTGCTAATTATGTATCTCGATGAGATAAGATGGAGCTTCATTAATCCCTGTGGGGACCCTCAGCAGTTTAACAGCAACAGGGTGAGAGTGAGAAACAGCACAGATTCACACAGATTAAAGATGAATACAATTAAAGATTCAATTCAAAGTATACACAGTTAAGTAATGTCATGGCCTGGCTCTTGGCCATAACAAAAGCGTGGGAAGGGCAAGAATATATAGGAAAATATATTTATTAACAAGAACTTAACGTAAACCAAAACTAACACAAAGGCAAAAAGAATAAGTGACGTGGCTGCTCTCCGAGATCCGGTCCTCTGCGGGGAGAGAGATCGAGACTCTGGCCTCTTAATCCTCCGGTGTCAGCCGTCAGGTGTCTTCAATCAGTGCGGACACAAGCAGAAGAGGAACATTAAAGGGCCACACATCAGGAGACATTAAAGCAGGGGTCGTCACCCCCCCCCCCCCTTAAAGTCGGTGTCCCTAGGACCACCAGCATAACGAACCAACCCCATCCCAAACAAAAACAAAAAGTCATAGAAAACAAAAAATATATATGGCACCCTATCTTAACGAACCCTAATTGTAATATACCACCTTTATAAAGCAATCCCCGTCTTCAGCAACCAGCCACATCTTTAGCAACCCAGGTACCTGAGAAGCACACTTTAAAAAGATGGGCAGAGCGAGAAAGATTTAACAAACCGTATGACAGGTAATATATAAACATCAAGGTCAATCTAACACCTACTTAGTGCCATGGAGCACGTGACAGCGCGTCAGCAATAACATTGTCCGATCCCCTAATGTGCCTAACATCAAGATTGTAAGCCTGGAGAAACAAAGACCACCTCGTCAGTCTTTGGTTAGGACATTTCATTGAATGCAAAAACGTCAGAGGATGGTGATCTGTGTCCTCCGGCTCCCACATACACATCGAAATGCTGCAACGCCCAGATGAGTGACAACGCTTCATTCTCAATCACCGCGTAATTTTTGTTGGTAACAGTTAAGCTTCTTTGAGAAGAAACTGACTGGTCTCACCACCCCTTCATTGTCACCCTGGAGCAAAACCGCACCCACTCCGACCTGGCTTGCATCTACTTCGAGACTAAAAGGTCGATCAAAACATGGAGCAGCTAGTGCAGGAGAGGAACAGAGACTTAACCCTATCCAACGCTCTCTGACAGTCGACCGACCAAGTACATTTAACCTTATCCCTAAGAAGTTCAGTCAGATGAAACACTGTAGTGGAAAAATGTTCACAGAACCTCCTGTAGTAACCCACCATACCCAAAACCTTTGGAGTTCCTTTTTGGTTGTGGGCTGTGGGTATTCAGATGTTGCTCTGACCTTGGCCAGAACTGGAGCCACACAACCCGGACCCACCACATGGCCCAGATATGTCACTGTGGCCTTTGCAAAGACACATTTGGCCAAATTAATAGTCAGATGTGCTCCCCAACCGTTCAAACAGCAGCTCGATGCGCTGAACATGAGCAGTCCAAGTATCACTGCAAATAACCAAATCGTCTAGATACACCGTACAGCCCTCTAAACCCGACACCACGCCATTCATCAAACGTTGGAATGTAGCGGGAGCATTTTTTAACCCAAATGGCATTACCTTATATGAATAAGTCCAGATGGTTTGATAAATGCAGATATTCCTTGTGCCCGCTTGGACAAGGGGACCTGCCAATACCCTTTAAGCAAATCAAACTTGCTAACATACTTCGCAGACCCCACCTGATCTACACAGTCATCCATTCGTAGCAAAGGAAAAGAGTCAGATTTCGTCACCGCATTCACTTTTCTTAGATCAGTACAGAATCTAGGTGTCCCATCCTGCTTTGGCACCAAAATACATGGAGACGCCCAACTAGATGCCGATGGGACAGCAATTTTATTCTCCAACATGTATTAATCTCTGCATCCAAACACTGGCGCTGAACTGGTGGCATGCGATAAAAATGTTGCTTAATCGGCTGAGCGTCTCCAACATCAATATCATGCTCAGCCCAGTCAGTTTGCGAAGGAGTGTCTCCAAACAGACACAGATACTTGTGTACCACTGCTGAGAGTTCCTCACGTCTCGATTCCGGCGAATGAGAAAACAACCCGTCTAAATTATCTAGTGATTCAGAATTTCTCAAACGACCACAGAGCAAACTATCATCAGGTTCAGGCACTCTATCTCCCTCATGCATCAAACCATGTGATGTCACAGCAACAGCTGGATGCACACTGTCCTTCATCACCTCTGTGTCTGTGTTAACTTCACGCCTGTGGTAGGGTTTCAGAAGATTTACATGACAGAGGCGTTTAGTCTTCCTTCGTTCTGGTGTTGCCACAACATCATTTAGGTCAGACCTTTTTCAATGACAGTGTACGGACCTGATGACTTAGCCTGAAATGGGGAACCAACAATAGGCATAAGTGATAGAACCTGGTCACCTGGATTAAACTCCTGTCGTGCCGAACCACGGTCATACCACTTCTTCTTTTTACTTTGAGAAACTGACAGCTTTTCCCGTGTCATACTCAAAGCTACAACCAAACGACGTCTGAAGCCGTTCACATAATCCACTAAGTGGCTCAGTGTCCACACAACCCTCTTTCAGCACTGCCAAGGGACCCCTACAGCATGTCCGAAAACCAACTCATTAGGGCTAAACCCCGTACCTTCAAGTACCGCCTCCCTTGCAGCCAACATTAACCATGGAAGACCCTCCTCCCAGTCTCCATCTAGCTCAGTACAGTAGGCACGTAACAAGGATTTCAGCGTCTGGTGAAACCTTTCCAAGGCACCTTGGCTTTGAGCGTGGTAAGCTGTTGATTGGTTCTTTTTAATTTTCAAAAGCTTCAACACTTGACCAAACATGTGAGAAGAAAAATTGGAGCCTTGATCACTCTGGATGACTTTAGGAATACCAAATATCGAAATAAACTGCGACAAAGCCTTAACTACAGCTTTAGTTGTAATGGACCTCAAAGGATAAGCCGCTGGATACCAAGTGTTTGACACATCACAGTCAGCAGATATTTGCAACCAGACCTTGAACATGGTAATGGGCCCACACAATCCACAATGAGATGTGTAAACGGTGTATTGGCAATCTTATGTTACCTTAAATGATAACACTAAATACCTCTAACATATTGTCTACACTATATTCACCTTTTCCTATATTGTGTGCTGTTTTCTCTGCATGCCTATGAGGGTTGTTAATCTCAAGCGCTTCAAGGCCACAGAGCTGATTAGGCAAACTATGTTGAAAACTGCTCCTCTTCATGCTCTTGTTCAACTTCCATATCATGTTGCCTGTCATAATCAAACAGCTCAAGGCCGCATGTGTCTACAAGCGATATGAGACTTCTATGTGAAACAAGGTTTCTGAGGCGTTCCACCTCGCTACAAAAAAACTCTATCTGCCCGCCCTATCCTGCATATAAGCTTTGCCATTTTGTGACTACTGCGCACACTCCTGCAGACTATCCTATACTCTGTATGACCTGTACCTTTGAAGCTTCAAATAAATAACCAACAAGACAACACTGTTTTGCTTTCACCAGTTTAGTTTGATTACTCTTATTGTACATCTTTACAGTATCTTGACGACAACTGTTCACTTACAACTTGTATCGGCTGTAGTGGTGCTGGCTTGACCTTCTGGTTTGGTTTCCCTGTTAACTGACACACATGGCATGTTCTAATATACTGCGACACATCTCTTTTTAGACGTGGCCAAAAGTAGTGTTTCAGGATGTTTAAATATGTTTTCCGAACACCAAAGTGTCCACACTCATCATGTGCGACTTTCAGGACAAGAGGACGAAACTTAGTTAGCACCACCACCTGGAGAACATCATTCACCACACCATCCTCAGCTACAGGAACCCATTTTCTAAACAACAAGTCATTATGCAACAAGTATCCACTTGAAGCGTTTTCCATCTCTGCAACCGGCACAACACAGTCAAACATTTCTTTCAACGAAGAATCCTGACGTTGCTCCTCTACAACTTCATTGTGTTTCAGTAATACCGAAAACTCAGACAAAGGTGGAACCTCCATTGTATCAGTAGACTTTCCATCTGGTGGCAAGTCATGATCTGTTTTGGCCATAGCACGTGTGATCACACAAGAGGACGTGACGTCTGGCACCACTGTAGAGCTCTCCTCAGACCCCGACTCAATCAGACCACCAGTCACTAAAAACGCAGGGGGGACATCAGTCCAGACTCTGCTACCTGCCAAACCGTTGCCCAGAATGAAATGTATCCCCTCGATTGGCAAAGCTGGACGTACCCCAATAGCCACTACACCCTTAACAAGTTCACAGTCAATATACATATGACCAGGAATAGGGAGGACCTTTAATCCCATCCCCGACTCAGAACCGTGTGACCAGTGTCACTTTCCTCAGACAAAGGCAAAACAGAGTCAACAATAAAGGAGTCAAAAGCCCCTGTGTCCCTCAAGATGTTGATTGGAACTCTGACATTACTACCTACCAATGACACCAAGCCGTCTCTTATAAATGGAGCATAAGATGCCAAAATCAGATCCACGTAAGTGGGCTTTAAGCACCTCGGCAACACAGCAGCTTTTCACAGGAGCAGCCAACGCAACAGGCCCAACTAAATATCTTCCTCCCTCAGGTTTGGCTCTGAGCGCAGGACATTCTGCCTTCCAAGGGCCTTTTCCACGACAGTAGTTGCAATTATCCATATTATCCACATCAGATTTTACCAAACCCAATTTCCTTGGATCCATCCCAAACGAACCAACATCAACAGCCTTTCTACTTCCTTCAAAAGCAGTTAGGGCCCCAGAGCGCCTTCCGAACCTGCTCTTATGAAGCAACACAAACTCATCAGCTGCCACAGCAGCTCCAGCCGCAGACGTGACCTTGTGTTCCGTGATGTATGTGGAAATGCTGCCAGGAAGAACATTTTTGAACTGTTCTAAAATCAAGAGTTCACACAAATCGTCAAAAGAAGTGATGTCAAGAGCAGTTACCCAACGCTTAAAATGAACAGACAAATCCCTCGCCATCTCCACATACGTTTGACCTTGTTTTTGCTCAAAGGACCTAAAACGCTGTCGATAGGCCTCTGGCACCCGTTCATAAGCTCTAAGCACCGCCGACTTTATTTGAATATAGCTAGAGCTATCTTCCAGACATAAAGAGGAATATGCAGACTGCGCTCTTCCTGTGAGAACACTGAAGCATCAGAGCGCAGTCTGCATCGGGCCAATCTCTATCTCTAGCTACACGTTCAAATAATTAAAAAAAACATGTCAGGATCACTTTCATTAAAGTGAGGTAACAAGCGCAAGTTATTAACATCAAAACGATGAGAGACCTGTCCTGTCCCACGTGCGCTCTAATGAGCCGAAACCCAGAAACCGGCCGCACTGCATGCGCTCCCAACACACTTTACACACGCGCACCACTCCTAACACAAATCTTACCTATCCGCTGCTGTAGTACAGATAAGAGAAGCGGACGAGCCCCCATCTGTCATGGCCTGGCTCTTGGCCATAACAAAAAGCGTGGGAAGGCAAGAATATATAGGAAAATATATTTATTAACAAGAACTTAACGTAAACCAAAACTAACACAAAGGCAAAAAGAATATGCGACGTGGCTGCTCTCCGAGATCCGGTCCTCTGCGGGGAGAGAGATCGAGACTCTGGCTCAGGCCTCTTAATCCTCCGGTGCCAGCCGTCAGGTGTCTTCAATCAGTGCGGACACAAGCAGAGGAGGAACATTAAAGGGCACACCACAGGAGACATTAAAGCAGGGGTCGTCACAGTAACTTTAAGATAAGAAATGAATTAAATGAAGATATAGACATATTTGGGTCATATATACATATTAAATATATTTACATGTATGTGTGCCGGTAAAAATATATCATATTCGATTTACTTGTATCTAGACTTTTCTATAACTATTTCTATTTTATTTGTATTACTTGCACATCTCCAAACTCTTGCACTATTTTATCTGTTCTATGTCCTATATCTATTCGTGTTGCTCTGTTGGAGGAGCCTTCAGTTGTTCCTTCACATCTCCACTGCTGAGCACATGATGAGAGAGACTTGAATCTGATGTTATCACACAGTAACCAAAGATTTAAGATTTACAATTACATAAATCATTACTATATAACTTATCAGTACATCTACTCTCTGTGTGTGTTATTAGTTCATTTTATTAAAATAATAATAAAGTGTTTCCTCCCCGTCGGGGAATTGAACCCCGGTCTCCCGCGTGACAGGCGGGATACTGACCACTATACTAACGAGGAAGGGATAGCATCATCGGGTGCAGTACCCTTTTTATCCATCACATTGGAGTACATGGGCCAGTGGCGCTGTCGCGGTGTAGCGGGTGAACTACAACAAAAATTAAAATCTTATTCACGTGGTTTTATTTTACTTTATACTGATATATCTTAGCTTTAACCTAAAACAAGTGAAGCTGCAGTAACATTTATTTATAAAGGATTGAGTTATTCATCTTTTCTCTGTACTAGTATTTCACTTTTACTTCTGAAGCAGTCTAAACTTTAGACTCTAAAGTTAGTCCTTAAACTGCAAGGAAAGCTTAACTAATGTTATTACCAAATAACAAAATCTGATGATCAGATGTACTTGTCGTTACAGCAGCATATGAACCTGGTCATTCAATAATGAGTTATAAAAAGTGATCTCAGCTGAAACATTAACATTATTTTAAATATTTATTACATTGATCATCAAACATTGTGTTAGAGTCTTTATATATATGTTTATTTAATATATAAGTATCTATTTTCACTGGGTCTGAACCAAGCTTTGATATAATTGTCTAAAAGTGATCATAACGTCTTTATGTTGAATTGAGTTTTATAGTGACGGCCTTCATGTAGAGTAACATTTTTAATTGTGACATTTTAGATTATAAACGGTCACTTTTACAAACATAAAGGAGACATCAAAATGCAAAAAATTACATAAAAGCGTAATAAAATAACATTAATAAAGAAAGCTATTCTGCAGTAAATCGTGTTATAGATTATTGTTTCTGTTTTCTTTGTTTTGTTTCTGTTCTGGTTTCATGTAAAGCGTCTTTGAGCAGTAGGAATAACAATATAAAAATCACATGTATTATTCATATTATGGTACTTGTTGGTTATCTGTCGCCACTTTTTTGTTGTTGTTTTCAGAGTCGGGTTAGGGTTAAATTGAATAGTGGTGACAGATAACCCACAAATACCAATATTATTATTATTATATAGAAATAGTATCATAGGATTTTAGTTTTCATTTCGGTCTCCTCCCGGTCGGGGACTCGAACCCCTCTCTCCCGCTTCCCTCAGCTAAAACTCACTAAACGCTTCCCATTCATTCTCTATGGTAGCGAGCTATAAACCAGTACGGGTGTAATATATACTTGGCCGCTAGTGGCGCTGTGAGGCACCTTTCACAATGAGAGATGGAGATTAAAACCAAACTACAAGTTAGGCTATATTTACACTAAAAACTACAAGTTATATTAACATTAATACGGAGCCCCTAAAGGTTCATGGAGAGAAAAAAAAAGTATTAGTAGAAAGTTACCGGTGCGCCGAGTAGGAAGTGGAGCACAGAGGAGACAACCGTTTTCATTGCACACTGTTATGTTTATGTGGGGAAATGGCAGTGCGTCCAGGGACGCGCACAGGTACGGGCTAATGTTGCCCGGGCAACGGCCCGTTTGGCCTTTTTGGCTGCCCCTCTGGAGAGAGCGAGAGTTCGTTTTTCTTTTTTCTGCCGAATCAACACGATAAGCCCATCGTTAGTATCGTAGCGTCTCGCTGCGGGAACACACTTTGTCAGCGCTGTCATCTGCCGG
>JAAKFY010000117.1:650221-677086 GCA_011823955.1 Dissostichus mawsoni
GATAATAATAATAAAGTGTTTCCTCCCCGTCGGGGAATTGAACCCCGGTCTCCCGCGTGACAGGCGGGGATACTGACCACTATACTAACGAGGAAGGGATAGCATCATCGGGTGCAGTACCGTTTTTAACCACCACACTGGAGAACAAGGGCCAGTGGCGCTGTCGCGGTGTAGCGGGTGAACTACAACAACAATTACAATCTTATTCACGTGGTTTATTTTACTTTATACTGATACAGACCTCGACATTAACGACTGCCCGATGGCCCGGGGCAATCTAGTATTTAGCTCGGGCAATGAAGCCTCACCTGCTGGTTGCCCGATCGGGCAATCTATTATGGCAATTGTGGAGACGTGTCTTGTGGAGACGTGTCAGTGCCTGACAGCGGTCAAATCGGTTGGAAAACGATGAAAAAGTTGCCAAAAGTCGTTCTTCATGGACGTCATAGTTTGACATAGTAACGGTATTTTAAAAATACTAAACTGTCGGCAACTATAGATGCCGTTTTCGCGGGCTTCAGCCGCGCCGTGTGTAAATTTGACCTGAGCGAAGGCTCGCAGGCAGGTTAGCTGCTGCGCACGGGTAATATGTTTTGTTCACCTGAGTGGAGTCTTGCAGGCACATCGCCTTGTCTTTTTTTGTTTATTAACACTGACAGTGTTAGCGTCAGTGACGGCTGTGATAAAAATGTTGGGGGGGGCGCAAAAAAAAACATTGAAACGTGATTCATGGACAATAGCATTACTTGAATATGAATTTTGCCCTCCTTTCCTTCTGGCCTGCAAATGTCTCAATGACTTTCTGATTAAAGTCAGTCATCTCTGTCACCAGACTCTTTTCCATTGACAGCATGGCCAATGCATTCAACCTCTCCTGGGTCATCATACACATCTTGTATCTTCCTCTGAACACCTGCAGTGGCACCCCTCATCACGCTGGCTCCATCATACGCCTGGCAGAAGCTTGCTTTTCTGATCCTCAGGAAGGATGGCAGAAAGACGCTCTTGTAATGCTGTAGCAATGGACTCAGCTGTAGCTGACTGCAAAGGGATGAACTCAAAAAATCTTTCCTGCACGTTGTGTTTATCATCAATGTAGCGCAGCACAAGAACAAGTTGGCACTGTGTGGCAATATCCATTGTCTCATCTGCCTGGATTGATAAAAAATCACTGCTCTGGGCTTCTTTGATGATGTGTTCCCTAACAACAGACAACATACAGTCCAGTAGCTCGTTCTGCACGGTTTTTGAAGTTCCCTTAAATACAGTCGCGTTCTCAAGGTGCTCTTTCAACACTCCATCAAGGGAGGCAACAAAATCCACCAAGCCACGGAATATCCCGGGATTATCGGAGCCTTCACTCTCATCATGGCCACGCAAAGCCAACTCAAATGATCCACAAAATTTCACACAGTCTATTATTCGGGACAGGATGTGTCGGTTTTTTCTCACCTCTTGGTTGTGCTTCCTAACGCCGATCCTGTAGCCTTCATCTAGCTGTTCAGCAATGCTAAACCTGCCCAAAAAGTTTAGCCTCATACTGTCTAGATCAGCGGTTCTCAAACTGTGGTCCGCGGACCACTGGTGGTCCGCGAGGGTACTGCAGGTGGTCCGTGGAAAAAAGCTAAATAAAATCCACTTTTTATTATCAAGGATTTTCGGGGACCCGGAGACATTTTGAGTTGTATACACTGTTGGAAAGAGGAGATTCCTAGCTTTCTAATGATATCAGGCAGTGGGGTAGTGGTCGTTGGGCTCATCGGACATTTATGAGAGAAAATCTCTAATGTCCGAGTGCAAGTGAATGCACCACAAGACACGAGCCTTGTAACCCCTCCCCCGGCCCTGGCGCGAGCGTGGAAATATGATTGGCGAACAATATTGTGGCTTTCCAAGTTAACATTGATTGATATGACTGCGATTAAATCAGCATATACTTCTGCCAGGGGATGCCACCCCTCAAAATCTCCTGCCACCCCATGAATATTTTTCTAGATCCACCCCTGAGTAGGCTATATTTTTTGTAGCTAATTTGTTTTTTGTTTGTTTTGAGATTTAAATAGATTTTGAAAGTGGAGATAGAGAGAGAGAGAGAGAAGCAGCGCTGTCTGCTTAGTTGCAATACTGTAGCTCAAGCCTTTATGCAACTTAGGCCTATACATTGTGTGTGTGTGTGTGTGTGTGTGTGTGTGTGTGTGTGTGTGTGTGTGTGTGTGTGTGTGTGTGTGTGTGTGTGTGTGTGTGTGTGTTGAGCGCTGAGCGCAGCGCCGTCTGCTTTTTGCAGTACAGTAACTAAAGTAGGAGCATACCGGTAGTTTTTTGTAGACCTGTCTGCCCGTTTTGTGAGTGCACTGCGCACTTGTGGCATTGTTTGGGATGACCTAATTAAAATGCCGTCCTCTTTGAGACACATACACAACGCAGACAGACACCGGTCACAAAAGTATCAAATAGGCTTAAATTTACTTTTGATTGTCTATAATTAACTATAAAAAAATATCAGCGTTTTAACACTACGTTTATATATGTACTTATTTTTACGGTTTGCATATGAGGTGGTCCGCGAAAATCCTTGATAATAAATAGTGGTCCGCATAAACAAAAAGTTTGAGAACCCCTGGTCTAGATGACCGCGGCTACTTTAAAGCAATAGAAGGCATTGCTAACAGCACATCCAGCTAACCAGCTCCGTTTATCGTAGCAAGAGCGGGTAAAGCCCCGGTTGTAAGCTCGTCCTCGATCACTTGCCTGCTGATTAATTTTTAAATCGGGTCGGTCCGGTCCAAGCTCCTTTATTCTCTTTTTTTCTTCCAGTGGACGCCTTGTGAAAGGGTGTTTTTGTAAAGAAAAAACTGAATTTTCTGCGGCCGCACTGGAAGTCGCCATGACAACAATATCATCCAGAAAACTAATGAGGGGTGTGAACATAAAAGACAGCGTCATGGTCCAATCACATCAGGTCAAAGATCATGAAAACAATACCGATTCGCTGCCAATAAAAAGTGGGAGGGTCCGGGGCGCAGAGAGCTGCGTCCCGTGGGAGAATCTGAAGCCGCCAATCAGCGAGCAGCTTTTGGTCACCTGCTTACCAAAAGTTTAACGACTTCCATTCACTCTCATTTGGCCGGCGTCCCTCAACCAGGAAGTATGTATTCACACAAAAATACCCGAAATGCGCAACCATTTTTGACGGAATGCAGACTACCATGCTGGCGCATCGTACAAGGAAACACGTTTATTTAATAATATTTAAAATATAATAATTTGTGTTTATCATGTTTAAGTATACTTCTCGAGATATTATGAGAGGGGGCGGCGCCCCAGCGCCCTGCATTGACCAGCCGCTACTGGTTAGCGTTATGTGTTTATATTGACTATGTTGAATTTCTCCTTGAAATACAGTAATTGATTGTGACATAGACGGATAACTTAAATAGAGAAATGTGATATGTTTGTAAAGTACAGCTATTTGAATGTAACTCTGTGTACTTTGAATTTTGAATGAGAAGCAATCCAGACATTGACACTTTCTTGAAAGACTGTTAGTCGTTGAATGCAGGGCATGCAAGCGAGCAAACACAAACAAGAACTCATGCAAACAAACAAGCGAAATGAAGAATAAAATTGAAATTGTACAATATAATATTGTGGTGGTTCATCTTATAATTCAGTCTAGAAAATGCACCAGACAGCATCTAAGACCTGCAAAAATCTAAATTTTCTTGGGGGAGGCACACTGCGTCATTTCGTCCGCGCGCATTTTTCAGGGCAATCTCTATTGGTCTCAGGGCCATCTGTAAATTAGCTTAGATGGCCCACAGGGCCATCTCCCAAAATCCTTAATGTCATGCACTGTGATATATCTTAGCTTTAACCTAAAACAAGTGAAGCTGCAGTAACATTTATTTATAAAAATTCATCTTTTCTCTGTACTATTATTTCACTTTTACTTCAGAAGCAGTCTAAACTTTAGACTCTAAAGTT
Source organism: Dissostichus mawsoni (assembly GCA_011823955.1). Classification (NCBI taxonomy): domain Eukaryota; kingdom Metazoa; phylum Chordata; class Actinopteri; order Perciformes; family Nototheniidae; genus Dissostichus; species Dissostichus mawsoni. The sequence continues at coordinate 654,206 of JAAKFY010000117.1, forward strand.
AGTCCTTAAACTGCAAGGAAAGCTTAACTAATGTTATTACCAAATAACAGCAGAAGTACAGACTAACTCTGCTTTATGACTGCAGACTTCGTAACCTCTTATTAACCTGGCAGCTGCAGGTAGTGAGCGACTGCAGGTAGTGAGCAGCTGCAGGTAGTGAGCAGCTGCAGGTAGTGAGCAGCTGCAGGTAGTGAGCAGCTGCAGGTAGTGAGCAGCTGCAGGTAGTGAGCAGGTAGTGAGCAGCTGCAGGTAGTGAGCGACTGCAGGTAGTGAGCAGCTGCAGGTAGTGAGCAGCTGCAGGTAGTGAGCAGCTGCAGGTAGTGAGCAGCTGCAGGTAGTGAGCAGCTGCAGGTAGTGAGCAGCTGCAGGTAGTGAGCAGGTAGTGAGCAGCTGCAGGTAGTGAGCGACTGCAGGTAGTGAGCAGGTAGTGAGCAGCTGCAGGTAGTGAGCAGCTGCAGGTAGTGAGCAGGTAGTGAGCAGCTGCAGGTAGTGAGCGACTGCAGGTAGTGAGCAGGTAGTGAGCAGCTGCAGGTAGTGAGCAGGTAGTGAGCAGCTGCAGGTAGTGAGCAGGTAGTGAGCAGCTGCAGGTAGTGAGCAGGTAGTGAGCAGCTGCAGGTAGTGAGCGACTGCAGGTAGTGAGCGACTGCAGGTAGTGAGCAGCTGCAGGTAGTGAGCAGCTGCAAGTAGTGAGCAGCTGCAGGTAGTGAGCGACTGCAGGTAGTGAGCAGGTAGTGAGCAGCTGCAGGTAGTGAGCAGGTAGTGAGCAGCTGCAGGTAGTGAGCGACTGCAGGTAGTGAGCGACTGCAGGTAGTGAGCAGCTGCAGGTAGTGAGCAGCTGCAGGTAGTGAGCAGCTGCAGGTAGTGAGCGACTGCAGGTAGTGAGCAGGTAGTGAGCAGCTGCAGGTAGTGAGCAGGTAGTGAGCAGCTGCAGGTAGTGAGCGACTGCAGGTAGTGAGCAGGTAGTGAGCAGCTGCAGGTAGTGAGCAGGTAGTGAGCAGCTGCAGGTAGTGAGCAGGTAGTGAGCAGCTGCAGGTAGTGAGCAGCTGCAGGTAGTGAGCAGGTAGTGAGCAGCTGCAGGTAGTGAGCAGCTGCAGCAGGTAGTGAGCAGCTGCAGGTAGTGAGCAGCAGCAGGTAGTGAGCAGCTGCAGGTAGTGAGCAGCAGCAGGTAGTGAGCAGCTGCAGGTAGTGAGCAGCTGCAGGTAGTGAGCAGCTGCAGGTAGTGAGCAGCTGCAGGTAGTGAGCAGCTGCAGGTAGTGAGCAGCAGCAGGTAGTGAGCAGCTGCAGGTAGTGAGCAGCAGCAGGTAGTGAGCAGCTGCAGGTAGTGAGCAGCTGAGATGTCCCGACGCCTTCCCGACGCCTGCTGACGCCAAACTGACTTACGCATGTTTGGTACCTCCTGACTTCAGACGATATAAGCTTGATGTTACTTCCTGCTCCTTTGAGCAGCACACCTCGTGTGTGTGAGCAGCACACCCCGTGTGTGTGAGCAGCACACCTCGTGTGTGTGAGCAGCACACCTCGTGTGTGTGAGCAGCACACCCCGTGTGTGTGAGCAGCACACCCCGTGTGTGTGAGCAGCACACCTCGTGTGTGTGAGCAGCACACCTCGTGTGTGTGAGCAGCACACCCCGTGTGTGTGAGCAGCACACCCCGTGTGTGTGAGCAGCACACCCCGTGTGTGTGAGCAGCACACCTCGTGTGTGAGCAGCACACCCCGTGTGTGTGAGCAGCACACCTCGTGTGTGTGAGCAGCACACCTCGTGTGTGTGAGCAGCACACCCCGTGTGTGTGAGTGGAACCGTATCCTTTGCGTGACTTAACTCTGCTCCTTCTTGCAAGAATAAATGAGTACCTGATTATTGATTCTCAACCCGGTGTCGAGTGATATTTTCCTAACAGTTTCATCCCACAATTAGACTATTAAACACCTGAGCTCTGTGAAGAACAGTCTTATCTATCTATACAACATATTCCATGTACTTGTGTACAGACTCTTCTGGCACTATTTCTATTGTATTTGTATTTACATCTCAAAACATTCTCTTGCACTCTTTGATCTGTTTTATTTGTTTTATGTCCTATATCTATTCATGTTGCTCTGTTGGAGGAGGACTTCAGTTTCTCATCCCATCTACTACTACTATTTAATATTCCATTCCTCACATACTTATGTATATATAATATCCTGCTTTATATTTTGTAACTGTACATTTGTAATTAACATGTATATTTTGCTGCAATGCAAACATTTCCCAAATTGGGATCAATAAAGTATTTCTTATCTTATCTTACACTGAAGCTGCTGAGCTCATGATGATAGAGACTTGGATCTCTCTGTTTTGTGTTATCTGTCATTTAGCCCTTCATAGTGTTTTATCTGTCAGAGTTGACTGACTCTTCCTGCTGAAGCTGTTTGTATGGAAGCTCCCAGCAGAGCCTGTTAGCCTGGATGCTAACGAGAGGTTGAATAAAGTGTAAAGTCTTCCAGGTGTTTCTGGAGGCTGACGTCTGCGTTCACGGCTCGGAGAGAACAGACCTCTGAAGCCTTTTAAAAGCTGCAGAGACTTCAGATGAAGAGAGGACAGACTTCCTGTTTCCTGAGAGACGTTCCAGTCTGATGAAAACACTCAGAAGACTTCACTCTGACATGTTGCTGACATCCACTGAAGACCATCATAAAGACACAGGACGTACGGAGGCCAACAGGTGCCACGAACTCTCCATCAGGAGGAGCAGCTTCAGAAAGGATGCAGATATAAAAACACAGATGTTCCACATGAAGAGACGTCTCCAGCAACTTGACAACACATGCAGCATTTAGAGAACATTCAGCAACTTGAGGAAACATGGTCTGATGGAGAGGGAAGAAAGAGAAAACATATAAATACATCCTCATCACAGTGTGTGTGTGTGTGTGTGTGTGTGTGTGTGTCTGTGTGGTGTGTGTGTGTGTCTGTGTGTGTGTGTGTATGTGTGTGTGTGTCTGATCTATTTTCAGCTCAGTTATAATGTGCACCAGGCAGAGCAGCCTCATAATAATCTTAGCGTTAGCATGACAACACATTAGCCTGACAACACGTTAGCATGACAACACATTAGCTGACAACACGTTAGCATGACAACACATTAGCCTGACAACACATTAGCATGACAACACATTAGCCTGACAACACGTTAGCATGACAACACGTTAGCCTGACAACACGTTAGCATGACAACACGTTAGCATGATAACACGTTAGCACGACAACACGTTAGCATGATAACACGCTGTGGAGGCGTGTGGCGCAGTGGGGTAGATCTTGGTGTTGGGATCAGGGGAGCTCAGGTTCAAACCCCACTGCAGTCAGCATGTCATTGTGTCCCTGAGACACTTCACCCCAAAGTGCTCCTGTGGGATTGTCCTCAGTATTGAGTATGTAAGTCGCTTTGGATAAAAGCGTCTAACAAGTAACATGTAATGTAATGTAACACATTGGCCTGATAACACGTTAGCATGACAACACGTTAGCATGACAACACGTTAGCACGACATATTTAGCACGACAATACGTTAGCACGATAACATGTTACACGTTAGCACAACAACACGTTAGCACGACAACATGTTAGCAGGACAACACGTTAGCACGACAACACGTTAGCACGACAACACGTTAGTCTGATAACACGTTAGTCTGATAACAGGTTAGCACGACAACACGTTAGCTTGATAACACGTTAGCACGACAACACGTTAGCCTGACAACATGTTAGCATGACAACACGTTAGCCTGACAACACGTTAGTCTGATAACACGTTAGCCTGATAACACGTTAGCACGACAACACGTTAGCCTGACAACACGTTAGTCTGATAACACGTTAGCTTGATAACATGTTAGCACGACAACACGTTAGCCTGACAACACGTTAGTCTGATAACACGTTAGCTTGAAAAACGTTAGCACGACAACACGTTAGCCTGACAACACGTTAGCATGACAACACGTTAGCCTGACAACACGTTAGCACGACAACACGTTAGTCTGATAACACGTTAGCACAACAACACTTTTTAGTATAAATATTGATTTATTTTTCCTGATTATTTTATTTACACTAAAACGTTTTAGAAAAATTTCAAGATTCCCTTAAAATGTTAATTTCTAACAGTTGAGTTTTTAGTTTTTTTTATTCTTTCAAGTTTCTTTTTCTCACATTTCCAACGATGTTCAAACCCAGGAGAAGACTACAACTCCCATGATGCCACGCTGCATCACCACCACTTCAGATGGAGAGTGTACTACTGTTTGGGGAAAGAGTTTTTTCAGAGAGAAAAAAAAAGTTGAAATGTTTTATTTTCCCACGTGTGTTTTGGCCCCTCAGGGCCTCCGTACAGAGCCTCATTATAGAGAGAGAGAGAGAGAGAGAGAGAGAGAGGAGAGAGAGAGAGAGAGAGAGAGAGAGAGAGAGAGAGAGAGGAAGAGAGAGAGAGAGAGAGAGAGATAGAAGAGAGAGAGAGAGAGAGAGAGAGAGAGAGAGAGAGAGAGAGAGACAGAGAGACGAGAGAGAGAGAGAGAGAGAGAGAGAGAGAGAGAGAGAGAGAGAGAGAGAGAGAGAGACAGTTATAGATCTCTCTCTCTCAGACTTTCCCACATTAACTCCTGAACCATAAAAGGACTGGGAGGTCTTTCTGGGCTCAGTTTCTCCGGATAGGAACTCTGAAGAAGACCCTCCACCTGCTCTGGATCCTCTTTAACTCTGAAGACCCTCTGGATCCACATTAACTCTGAAGACCCTCTGGATCCACTTTAACTCTGAAGACCCTCTGGATCCACTTTAACTCGGAAGAAGACCCTCCACCTGCTCTGGATCCACTTTAACTCTGAAGACCCTCTGGATCCACTTTAACTCTGAAGTCCCTCTGGATCCACTTTAACTCTGAAGACCCTCTGGATCCACTTTAACTCTGAAGACCCTCTGGATCCACATTAACTCTGAAGAAGACCCTCCACCTGCTCTGGATCCACATTAACTCTGAAAAGTACCCCCTGCTGCTCTGGTTCCACATTAACCCTCTAAAGACCCTCTAAAGACACTCTAAAGACCCTCTAAAGAACCTCTGGATCCACATTAACCCTCTAAAGACCCTCTGAAGACCCTCTGGATCCACTTTGACCCTCTAAAGACCCTCTAAATACCCTCTGAAGACCCTCTGGATCCACATTAACCCTCTAAAGAAGACCCCCCATGAGTATGTGGACTAACGGCTCCTCCTCTGAGCTCCAGCCCAAGATTGAGGCTCCTCTCCTGGGCACTAACTCGTCCTCGGACCCCCTCTGGACCCCCCTCTGGTTCTGGACCCCCCTCTGGTTCTGGTGCGGGCGGTTCTGGTGGGTCTGGTTCTGGGCTCCTTCATCCTGTTTGCCATCGTGGGGAACATCCTGGTGATCCTGGCGTGGTTTGTAACAGAAACCTGCGGACCCCGACCAACTACTTCATCATCAACCTGGCCCTCGCTGACCTGCTGCTGGCGAGCACCGTGCTGCCGGTGTCCGCCTCTCTGGAGGTCAGTGAACGCACCACCACGACCTCTCTCAAACACTTAAAGTATTACATCAAATACAAATATATAAAAAAAACTAACTGAAATAACACACATACAAATAACATGTAATAGGTCAGTGAACGCACCACCAGAACGTCTCTATAATACATAAAGTATTACATCAAATAACAAATATATGAGAAAGTATGTGTACCTGTGTGCAGGTCCAGGTGTTTCAGGTGAGGGTTAGGCGTTATTAAATATGAGTTTATATTTATATTGTGCTTCCTGTCCCCAGGTGTTGGATCACTGGGTGTTTCAGGCAGTGTTCGAAATGGGGGGGAGCCAGGGAGGGGCTCCCCTAAAGAGGGGGGGAGCTCCCCTGAAGGCCGACTTTGAGAGAAATAGAGGGAGCCCAAAAAATCGTGCATATTTGTGTCACACAGATTAGAAATGTTGAGTTTCTGTAAATAACAGTTCTGGAAATAAATAATAGTCATTGTTCATTACAGTTTCTGAATATTTGTTTTATATTTGTGAATATTTCTGGGTGTTGCCATCTGTACGTGGTGGCGCTGCATTCTTTACGCTACTTACGTTGCTATGGTTACGGCGGTGATGCCGGCGTGGTATTTGAAATGTTCATATTGATATATATATTTTTAAATATGGCGAAACGAAAACAGCCAAGCCTCGCAGCTTTTGGATTCACCAGCAAAGAAGCGAAGGATTCTAAAAATGACAACGTGAACGGAACACTTTTAGTTGGCCGGCTGTAAGCGGCGTTAGGGTCGCGTTGACAGCTCCTCCACACCGAGGGAGAGGCCTGCCGATGCGGAGCCTGAAGAGGCTTCAACAACGGCCACAGCCGCCGGCGCAACCTGCACTAGCGAACCTGACGATGCCCATGACCTGCCTTCCAACTGGACACAGAACAGATGGAGTGGAATGAAAGGAATCCATGGCTTTTCATGCAAATTAAAAATGTGGATTTGAGATTTGCAAAGAGGCAAAAAGTATTTGATCTCCCTGGAGCTCGCAGAAAAATCCACCGAGTGCACCTTTCACAAAGAAAAAATAGGGCTCCCCGAAAGCAAATGGGTAATTTGAACACTGGTTTCAGGTGTGTTTCAGGTGTTTCAGGTGTGTTCAGGTGTTTCAGGTGTTTCAGGTGTGTTTCAGGTGTTTCAGGTGTGTTTCAGGTGTTTCAGGTGCGTTTCAGGTGTGTTTCAGGTGTTTCAGGTGTGTTTCAGGTGTTTCAGGTGTTTCAGGTGTGTTTCTGGTGTTTCAGGTGTTTTCAGGTGCGTTTCAGGTGTGTTTCAGGTGTTTCAGGTGTGTTTCAGGTGTTTCAGGTGTGTTTCAGGTGTGTTTCAGGTGTGTTTCAGGTGTTTCTGGTGTGTTTCAGGTGTGTATCAGGTGTGTTTCAGGTGCGTTTCAGGTGTGTTTCAGGTGTTTCAGGTGTTTCTGGTGTGTTTCAGGTGTGTTTCAGGTGTGTATCAGGTGTGTTTCAGGTGCGTTTCAGGTGTGTTTCAGGTGTGTTTCAGGTGTTTCAGGTGTGTTTCAGGTGTGTTTCAGGTGTGTTTCAGGTGTGTTTCAGGTGTGTTTCAGGTGTGTTTCAGGTGTTTCTGGTGTGTTTCAGGTGTGATCAGGTGTGTTTCAGGTGTGTTTCTGGTGTGTTTCAGGTGTGTTTCAGGTGTGTTTCAGGTGTGTTTCAGGTGTGCTTCAGGTGTGTTTCAGGTGTGTTTCAGGTGTGTTTCAGGTGCGTTTCAGGTGTGTTTCAGGTGTGTTTCAGGTGTTTCAGGTGTGTTTCAGGTGTGTTTCAGGTGTGTTTCAGGTGTTTCTGGTGTGTTTCAGGTGTGCTTCAGGTGTGCTTCAGGTGTGTTTCAGGTGTGTTTCAGGTGTGTTTCAGGTGTGCTTCAGGTGTGTTTCTGGTGTGTTTCAGGTGTGTTTCAGGTGTGTTTCAGGTGTTTTCAGGTGTTTCAGGTGTGGTTCAGGTGTTTCAGGTGTGTTTCAGGTGTGTTTCTGGTGTGCTTCAGGTGTGTTTCAGGTGTGCTTCAGGTGTTTCAGGTGTGTTTCAGGTGTGTTTCAGGTGTGGTTCAGGTGTTTCAGGTGTGTTTCAGGTGTGTTTCAGGTGTGTTTCAGGTGTGTTTCATGTGTTTCTGGTGTGTTTCAGGTGTGTTTCAGGTGTGTTTCAGGTGTGCTTCAGGTGTGTTTCAGGTGTGGTTCAGGTGTTTCAGGTGTGTTTCAGGTGTGTTTCAGGTGTGTTTCAGGTGTTTCTGGTGTGTTTCAGGTGTGTTTCAGGTGTGTTTCAGGTGTGTTTCAGGTGTGTTTCAGGTGTTTCTGGTGTGTTTCAGGTGTGTTTCAGGTGTGCTTCAGGTGTGTTTCAGGTGTGTTTCAGGTGTGTTTCAGGTGTTTCTGGTGTGTTTCAGGTGTGTTTCAGGTGTGTTTCAGGTGTGTTTCAGGTGTTTCTGGTGTGTTTCAGGTGTGTTTCAGGTGTGCTTCAGGTGTGTTTCAGGTGTGTTTCAGGTGTGTTTCAGGTGTTTCTGGGTGTTTCAGGTGTGTTTCAGGTGTGTTTCAGGTGTGTTTCAGGTGTGCTTCAGGTGTGTTTCAGGTGTGTTTCAGGTGTGTTTCAGGTGTTTCAGGTGTGTTTCAGGTGTGTTTCAGGTGTGTTTCAGGTGTGTTTCAGGTGTGTTTCAGGTGTGTTTCAGGTGTGTTTCAGGTGTGTTTCAGGTGTTTCAGGTGTGTTTCATCTCACAGATCCTGGACCACTGGGTGTTTGGTCGTGTGTTCTGCGATGTTTGGGCCGCTCTGGACGTTCTCTGCTGCTCGGCCTCCATCTTGTCTTTGTGCCTGATCTCCATCGACCGCTTCGTGGGGGTCTCTCGCCCGCTGCAGTACCGCTGCATCGTCACGGAGACCAGGGCGCTGCTCGGCATGCTGGGAGTCTGGATCCTCGCCGCCGTCATCTCCGTGGGACCGCTGTTCGGCTGGAAGCAGCCGCCCGCACAGGTACAAAAATTACCCAGCATGCATGTTGGGGAAACACTGAATGTCCTCCTCCAACATCAGAGTAGCATGCTAACAAAGGTATCCCAACTGTAGCTGTGAACATGACAGGATGTATGAATACCTAGAAGAGCATCAGGACTGTTTGAGGCATATGATAGCTATGTGATTAACATGATGATTCAGCCTCTATGGAGAGAGACATATGACAAGCATGATCATTTCTGACGTGGAGCTAATCTGAAGTAAACATTGAATACTGCTTTCTATTCCTCCATCTTGTGACTGTGTAACTCCCTCTCTTGTATATCAGCATGTGAAGGACACTGTTCAGGAACTAGTTGATGCTCTGTATGTGATGACTCCTTCCATTCTGGAGAGGATCACAAACACATGGATCCTGAGATTGAAGCTCAAGCCGGGGACCAGGGAGAGTTTTCTAACATTGCACCGCTGAAGCCCCTGAGTTGACCCCTGAGTTGACCCCTGAGTTGACCCCTGACCCTCCTGTTCCTCCTCAGGACTCCTCGGTGTGTCTCATCACGGAGGAACCGTTTTACGCTCTGTTCTCCTCGCTCGGGTCCTTCTACTTCCCGCTCTTCATCATCCTCTTCATGTACTTCCGGGTCTACGTGGTGGCCAAGCGCACCACCAGGAACCTGGAGGCCGGCGTGATGCAAGAGCGCCAGGCGGGGTCTCAGGAACTCACGCTGAGGATCCACTGCAGGAACCAGAACCAGAGCCAGAACCAGAACCAGAGCCAGAACCAGGTTCCTTAAACACTCACAAAGTCAGCAAATAACAACATAGAAACACATTAAAGCACAGACACAGAAATGGTTGGAGTTTAAATATTATATTGCTTTCCAACAGCATAAGAGACAGATTACCCTTCATCAAATGGGCCGAGAACATGCCTACAGTTTACTATATTTGACTATATTTTCTATTATTTTAAATATTTGTTTTTATAGTTTTCTTAAAATAGTTTTATATCTGTGTTTTTAATTTTGGTTTTACTTTCATGTCTGCACCATGACACCAAGTCGAGTTCCTCGTACGTGTCCACCTACCTGGTAATAAACCTGGTTCTACAGGAGAGGAGAATATTACAGTATTTATACACCTTTTGAACTCCACCATTGGATCTTACACAATCATATGTAAACACAACAAGGCACCTTCTGACACGGTGTGATCACGTGACACTGCTCAGGCTTCATGGAGAGACTTTGTGTCCCAGATGCCAGAAAACTACAAGATGAACTCATGACTTACAGAACTTCATTTTATGTCCATGATTCCCAGGATCCGGGTCGCGGCGCTCTGAGCCTCAAACTGATGAAGTTCTCCAGAGAGAAGAAGGCGGCGAAGACTCTGGGCGTGGTGGTGGGGATGTTCGTCCTCTGCTGGCTGCCCTTCTTCCTCGCCCTGCCCCTTGGTACCATCACTCTTATATTCATAATGATGCATGAATGATTCCTGGATGTTATCCTCTGCAGACCATTAACATGCACTAACACCTATAGCAGTGGTTCTCAACTGGTGGACCCACTTTTGGGTCGCGGACCCCTTTTGAGTTGGTCGCGGTGCGAGTGAAAACTAAAATGTGAGAAAAAAAAAAAGTCAAACTTTTATTTTGAAGGCCGGAATTTCTAAGCCACTTGTCTGGAAATCCCGGAGATTAGAAACGGTTTTGAAAACTTCTGTCACGTAGTGATCATCTTCCCAATAAAACATCTTTGCTGATGCTTTGTCGAGTCTTCTGGCCAATCAGAATCAAGATAACGGCATGGTGTTGTTGCCGGAAGTCCCCCGGAGAATAACGCTGCGGTAGAACTATTCTTTATCCATCCATGGGTACGACTTCAGATCAAAATGAACACATGATGAGATACGACCCCCGGTTTGATGATTGACAGGTCACAGAACAATGGGAGCTATCTACCCTTACCCACAATGTAAAGTAATTCACACTCTCTCTCTCTCCTCTTTACTCTTCTCTCTGTGAGGAGCAAGTTCAGCTGTCAGAACAAAGTCAAAAACTAAAATATTGCATGTATTTTTTTCATGTGTCGGGTGATAATACATGTATTTATTTTAGAGTGTACTAGAATGCATAGTTTATATGTTAGTATTTAGTATTTTCAGCATGTCACCCTTTCACGTCTGGTGAATTTGCAGGATTGGCTCCAGGTCGCCCTTTTTATTGAATACAGTTCCATTTTGATTCTAGAACCTTGATGCCCATCACCAGTTCAAACTTGTTTAAAAAGCATACTGTAGTTCTGTGAGGGATATCATCTGCATGGCACTGACATGTTGAGGATGTGGTTTGGTTCCATGGACTACATTTACTGAAATGTATGCTCTGTTCTTCACTTTACTTCAAGGTGTCTGCTGAGAAACATTTATATATATTACTGCACTATTTTAGGTGAAATAAATTGGAGTGTTTCAGACCTTTGGGTCGCGATTTATTGCCGAAGAGAAAAAGTCCTGAGGCGTGACCAGTTGAGAACCAATGACCTATAGACACACTGCAGGAGAAGAATAGGGCCTCTTTAAAATACATCTAGTTTGAATGTTTTGTCTTCTTTTCATCTTCTGTAGTCAAACCGTCAGAGATCCTGCTCTCAGACCCAGATTCCTCTAAAGCCGCTGCTTCCTAAAAAGGCTGCTGTTAGTGTTTCTGTCTAAACTCTCTAAACACGCAGTAAGACTCCGACTCCCAGAATGCCTCTGGTTTCATATCAGCCGCTGATCCTCCTGTTGTCAGCGTTTATTCAGAGAGAAAATCCTTCTGAAAACACGTTCATCCCTTTCATCCAGTTTCCTCTGATCCGTCCGGAAACTCTGGGAAAAACCCACGAGTCATTCTGAGTCTCTTTGAAGTCATTCTGATTCTCTTTGAAGTCATTTTGAGTGTCTTTGAAGTCATTCTGAGTCTCTTTGTAGTCATTTTGAGTGTCTTTGAAGTTATTCTGAGTCTCTTAGAAGTCATTTTGAGTGTCTTTGAAGTAATTCTGAGTCTCTTTGTAGTCATTTTGAGTGTCTTTGAAGTTATTCTGAGTCTCTTTGTAGTCATTTTGAGTGTCTTTGAAGTAATCTTGAGTCTCTTTGAAGTAATCTTGAGTCTCTGAAGACATTCTGAGTCTCGTTGTAGTCATTTTGAGTGTCTTTGAAGTAATCTTGAGTCTCTTTGAAGTAATCTTGAGTCTCTGAAGACATTCTGAGTCTCGTTGTAGTCATTTTGAGTGTCTTTGAAGTAATCTTGAGTCTCTGAAGACATTCTGAGTCTCGTTGTAGTCATTTTGAGTGTCTTTGAAGTAATCTTGAGTCTCTGAAGTCATTCTGAGTCTTTGTAATCTTTTTGAGTCTCTTTGCTGTAGATGATAGACTCTGTGAGGTTTCTTTGTCGTAACATTGTGTGTTTTTGTGTCCCCTGTACAGTTTTAGTAGCCTAATGTCTCCGTGCCGATCGTTGTTAGATGATCCTCAGAACAGTTTGCAAAGTCTTTGTCTTCAGTATAAAGTGTTCATCCAGCAGCACCCTGTGAACGTCTCTCTGTTCTCTAATAAAACACTTTAACAAACATTCATCCTGATATAAAACCTCTCTGCTTATAAAACAATAAAGAACGTTTAATGCTGAGTCATGCTCTGCTCTGCGTCCTCCATGAATCAGCAGCGTTTTGTGACGAAATGCAACTGGTTTGATGTCTGCAGAAAACTGGAGTGTCTTTGAAGTCATATTGAGCATCTTTGAAGTCATTCTTAGTCTCTTTGTAGTCATTTTGAGTCTCTTTGAAGTAATTGTGAGTCTCTTTAAAGTCTCTTTGTGTCTCTTTGAAGTGTCTTTGAGTCTCTTTGAAGTCATTTGTATCTCTTTGTAGTAATTTTGAGCATCTTTGAAGTCACCTTGAGTCTCTTTTAAGTTATTTTGAGTCTCTTTTAAGTTATTTTGAGTCTCTTTGAAGTCATCTTGAGTCTCTTTAAAGTCATTTTGAGCATCTTTGAAGTCATCTTGAGTCTCTTTGAAGTCATCTTGAGTCTCTTTGAAGTCATCTTGAGTCTCTTTGAAGTCATTTTGTGTCTCTTTGAAGTCATTTTGAGTCTCTTTGAAGTTTTTGTAACGCACTGCAAATGGTTGTATGTCCGCAGACGAGCTGCTCCTGCACACTGTTGTTATAATAATGATTAAAGTGCAGATCTTTGGGTTAGAATAACTTTGTTTCTGAGGATTTCCAAACTTGGAGAAACATGCAGCAGTGATGCATCATGGGAAGGTTTCTGCGGGTTTTCGTGCCGAGGTTCAGGAGAGCAGCCTGAGGCCGTATGGCCTTACAAGTCCATACTGAGGGAGAATTAATCCCTTCAGAAGCCTCCGATAAACTCCGCCTGAGGAGAGAAGTCCTCATAAAACCTGATATCACTCCGACACACCGAACATCACCTCCATATCTGCAGGTCAACCACTGTGAGCAGGGGAGAGTATTTTAATATATAAAAGCACATACTTATATTAATTTTGTGTGTGTGTGTGTGTGTTGTGTGTGTGTGTGTGTGTGTGTGTGTGTGTGTGGTGTGTGTGTGTGTGTGTGTGTTTGTGTGTGTGTGTGTGGTGTGTGTGTGTGTGTAGGCTCCTTCATCAGCAGTCTTCGTCCTCCTGAGACGTTTTTCAAAGTGATCTTCTGGTTGGGATATTTCAACAGCTGCCTGAACCCCATCATCTACCCCTGTTACAGCAGGGAGTTCAAACAGGTAGTACTACTACTAATACTACTAATACTACTAATACTACTAAATGTCAGGGTGGGGAAAATAGGACCCAAGTGCAGTTAAAAAGTACAAAAAGGTTTGTTAACAAAAAACGAGCTTTATTATAAAAAGCCGAAGGCATGAAAAACAAGAAACTAATTAACAGAAACAAAACCGGGGAGCACGACAGACAGGAACAAACTTACAGACGGGAACAGTCAGGAGACATGGACAAGCATAGACGACAGGTAGCAGGGACATGAAATGACGACGAACAGACATGGAGCACAGGGGAAGACAAGACTAAATACACAGAAGGGTAATCACAGGACAAGACACAGCTGGGCAGGGGAGCAGAAACAAAAGGGCAACAGGTGAACACAATCAGACAATCAGACACACCAGGGCAACTAACGACAGGAAGGCAAACACAGGAAGTAGAACCAGACAAGAGACAAGGAGGCAAACACAGGAAGTAGAACCAGACAAGAGACAAGGAGGCAAACACAGGAAGTAGAACCAGACAAGAGACAAGGAGGCAAACACAGGAAGTAGAACCAGACAAGAGACAAGGAGGCAAACACAGGAAGTAGAACCAGACAAGAGACAAGGAGAAAACATTTCAAAATAAGGTGGAAAATGAAAACAATCCAAAACCATGACACTAAAACTACTACTAATACTACCATCATCTACCCCTGTGTTATGGTTCCGTGTTCCTCTGTTGATGTGTTATGGTTCCGTGTTCCTCTGTTGATGTGTTATGGTTCCGTGTTCCTCTGTTGATGTGTTGATGTTCTGTGTTCCTCTGTTGAGGTGTTGATGTTCTGTGTTCCTCTGTTGAGGTGTTGTTGTTCCGTGTTCCTCTGTTCATGTGTTATGGTTACGTGTTCCTCTGTTGATGTGTTGTTGTTCCGTGTTCCTCTGTAGATGTGTTGTTGTTCCGTGTTCCTCTGTTGATGTGTTGTTGTTCCGTGTTCCTCTGTTGATGTGTGAATGTTCCGTGTTCCTCTGTTGATGTGTTGTTGTTCCGTGTTCCTCTGTTGATGTGTTGATGTTCCGTGTTCCTCTGTTGATGTGTTGTTGTTCCGTGTTCCTCTGTTCATGTGTTATGGTTCCGTGTTCCTCTGTTGATGTGTTATGGTTCTGTGTTCCTCTATTGATGTGTTGTTGTTCCGTGTTCCTCTGTTGATGTGTTATGGTTCCGTGTTCCTCTGTTGATGTGTTGATGTTCTGTGTTCCTCTGTTGAGGTGTTGATGTTCCGTGTTCCTCTGTTGAGGTGTTGATGTTCTGTGTTCCTCTGTTGATGTGTTGTTGTTCTGTGTTCCTCTGTTGATGTGTTATGGTTCCGTGTTCCTCTGTTGATGTGTTGATGTTCTGTGTTCCTCTGTTGATGTGTTGTTGTTCCGTGTTCCTCTGTTGATGTGTTATGGTTCCGTGTTCCTCTGTTGATGTGTTGATGTTCTGTGTTCCTCTGTTGATGTGTTGATGTTCTGTGTTCCTCTGTTGATGTGTTGATGTTCCGTGTTCCTCTGTTGATGTGTTGTTGTTCTGTGTTCCTCTGTTGATGTGTTGATGTTCTGTGTTCCTCTGTTGATGTGTTGATGTTCTGTGTTCCTCTGTTGATGTGTTGTTGTTCTGTGTTCCTCTGTTGATGTGTTGATGTTCTGTGTTCCTCTGTTGATGTGTTATGGTTCCGTGTTCCTCTGTTGATGTGTTATGGTTCCGTGTTCCTCTGTTGATGTGTTATGGTTCCGTGTTCCTCTGTTGTGTTATGATGTTCCGTGTTCCTCTGTTGATGTGTTGTTGTTCTGTGTTCCTCTGTTGATGTGTATGTTCTGTGTTCCTCTGTTGATGTGTTGATGTTCTGTGTTCCTCTGTTGATGTGTTGATGTTCTGTGTTCCTCTGTTGATGTGTTGATGTTCTGTGTTCCTCTGTTGATGTGTTATGGTTCTGTGTTCCTCTGTTGATGTGTTATGGTTCTGTGTTCCTCTGTTGATGTGTTGATGTTCTGTGTTCCTCTGTTGATGTGTTGATGTTCTGTGTTCCTCTGTTGATGTTATGATGTTCCGTGTTCCTCTGTTGATGTGTTGATGTTCTGTGTTCCTCTGTTGATGTGTTGATGTTCTGTGTTCCTCTGTTGATGTGTTATGGTTCCGTGTTCCTCTGTTGATGTGTTATGGTTCCGTGTTCCTCTGTTGATGTTATGATGTTCTGTGTCAGGCTTTTATCCGGATCCTGCGCTGCCGCTGGCGTCGGAGGCGTCCGAGCTTCAAAGGTTCCTCCGGTCTTCGTGTCGGCAGAACTCCGGCAGCTCGTCCTTCCTGAGCGGCAGCCGCTGTCCAGAAGCCCGTCCCCAGGCCCCGCCCCACGTGAAGCCCCCCCCCGTGAAGCCCCGTCCCCAGGCCCCGCCCCACGTGAAGCCCCGCCCCACGTGAAGCCCCGTCCCCAGGCCCCGCCCCACGTGAAGCCCCGCCCCACGTGAAGCCCCGTCCCCAGGCCCCGCCCCACGTGAAGCCCCGCCCCGTGAAGCCCCCCCCATTCTAAATATTTATAATGTTCGTAATGTTTAACATTTTATAATTGTTCCAAACGTCAAAGGTAAATTGTAAACAAAGTATAACACATGTTTTAGGAGTCAGAGTCAGAGTCAGAGTCAGAGTCAGAGTCAGAGTGTGTGGCTGAGTGACTGACTGCAGACGAGTGGGAAAGAAACAACAGAAACTAATTAAATTAATCAAAAACTATAGAAATGAAACTTTTAGGACAGAATTTAGTTTTAGATTTATTTGTTGATGTTTTTACATTTCTGTTTTTTATTTTGCCAAAGAGCCGAATATAGTGAGATATGATATAATTATTAACCTTTAAATGAGACAATGCTGTTAAAACTATACATGAAATCATGCAGAAAAAAAAGATTGTTTGTTTAAATAACCAACTTTTAGTTTAAGTTAACTAAGATTATTCTTCTTTGACCTGTTCAACCCGGAGGCCCCTGCCCGCGGTGTGATATTCATGTGAATATATTGTGCTCTCAGTATAACTGCGCCCCCTGCTGTCCAAGAGATAGACACCCTAGGATGGATAACGTGTATGAGCCAGCACTGTTTAATAAACCCTGTAAACGTCCAGCAAGTTGATTCTTTCATGTACAAACACAACATGGAAACATGACACGCGGAGGCTGCGTTGTCTTTTTCTCTCACGAAACTGTGTCTCAGGGCTTCTTAACATTTAAAACCTATTAATGTGTCGATTAACGGGAAGAAACTCAGCTAACTGACGATACGAACCATCTTTATCCTTATTACATATCGGATCTGCACAAACAAGATATCGATTAGCAAGCTGAGATTCCACAGATTCTAGGTGATCAGAACTCGCGAAAACAGACATCACAACACGGAGCTTTACGGAGCAAAAACGGGACATTGTCTCACCTTAGCTGTTGTTCTGATCAAAAGTTGTGTTCAATGGCATTAAAACGATAAAAACGCTGCTGAAGGTTAATCCATAGGTTCATCCATAGGTTAATCCATAGGTTAATCCATAGGTTCATCCATAGGTTCATCCATAGGTTCATCCATAGGTTCATCCATAGGTTCATCCATAGGTTCATCCATAGGTTCATCCAATGTGTCCGTGTCACTTTGAAATGATTACTGATAATCCATCTTCATATTTATGTCAATAACGGAGTTCTCATTCATAACACTCCGTTCGATGTCTCACTATGGGATGCGCCTCAACGCGTATGCACCAGAAGCATCAATCTCATTACGCCAATCCTGATTGGCTGGTGATCTTGACGCCAACGTCAGGGAATCCACCAACCCTATAAGTAGCTTGCGCCACGACGCAGGCGTCATTCAAAAACCTCTTCTCGCTTCGGAGCCATCTCGAGGAAGATCAGTAGCTAGCTAGCTTAACGGTCCACAGACTGATTTACGAAGCTAACCTTCGGTCGAACGACGCTCGCGCAGCTGCTTTTGCTTCGCACGGGAATTCTCTATATTACACTCCAGTTAATATCAGAATCTACCCTGCCGTTTTTTTCCAACGGATAACGGTAAGGTTTTGGATTTTTTCCCGCAAACGGTAACACGCCTGTTGCTCGTTTGTCCCTTCTACGCCGCACCAAGGCTAGCTAGGATGGACTCTTCCCTCCCTCACACCAGAGGAGACGGAGTGTCGGAGGCTCGGCTCTGCGGCTGCGGGCTGAAGATATCGAGTACTGACTCACACCAGGTCTGCTCGTCTTGCCTCGGGCTGCAACATGCCCAGGAGGCGATCGACACCCCCGGCGCGTGCGGGCATTGTTCCCGCTTTACCGCCAAAAGCCTCCGCCGACGGCTAGCACGCCAAGCTAGCATGCCGGACCGAGACCCCCTCATGCCTGTAACTCGCCGGCCGGCGAGCAGGGCATGGTGGCGACCGCCACGGGTGCCGGGTCCCGCGCTGTGTCAAGCTGGGACTCGGTGGCGGCGGCAGCCGCGGGAAGGGGGCCCCGTGCTGTGTCAAGCTGGGGCTCCCAACTGGACCTCACCATGGTCTCACCCGCGGAGGATGTCCTGGAGCTGGACTATGGGGAGGAGGAAGAATACACCTCGGAGTTTCTTCTTTCCGACTCGGACGAGGGCGAAGATGACATCTTCGTCTCGTCTGCCCAGGCTGCCAAGCCTGGGGCCATGTCCGCTTCCCCGGGCGAAGGCGAGCCACCGCTCCCCCGCCTCAGCATGGACCTGCAGGCCGTGTGCCAACGCGCTGCATCCAGGCTGGACATCCCCTGGCCTGAAGCGGCCAGAGACCTCCAGGTCTAGATACGAGGGAAAGAACTTGCCCCAAGCCGCGAGGCTGACCAGGCAACTTCTCCCCGTATTTCCAGAGCTGCTGGACGAGGTGTCGGTCTCCTGGAGAGACCGCCCCTTCAGCAGCAAGGCCCCAATCCAGGGAGCCTCCTCTCTGGACTTTGAGGGCATGGAGAAGCTCGGGTTGCTCCGCATGCCTCCTATGGAGCCGCTTGTGGCAGCCCACCTCCAACCGCGGTTGTCGGCGGCCCCGAGCAGGAACCCCACACTGCCGACAAAGGCGGACCGGTTCCAGTCCGCAATGACTGAACGGGCCTACAAAGCGGCTGCTTTGTCCGTCAGGGCGCTGAATGTCTCCTCCATGCTAACCGCGTACCAAGCGGAGCTGTGTGCGGACATGACGGTAAAACCTGAACCGGCCGTGTGGGAGGAGATCATGGCGATCACGGACATTTGCCTCCGCGTACAGCGCTGTGCAGTCCAGGCCACAGGCAAATCGCTAGGGATGATGGTGGTGCAGGAGAGAGCCAGATGGCTTAACCTGACAAACCTCCCCGACCGGGAAAAGGAGGACGTGTTGGACATGCCAATCGTCCCTGAGGGCATATTCGGCACCGCTCTTGCCTCCATGCAACAGCGGTGTGAGGCCAAGAAGAAGGAGGATGAAGCTCTCCAGCTTTGCCTCCCTCGGAAAGCCCAGCCGCCGCCCCCAACGGTCCTGCGACGGACCTTCTCCCAGGCTACCCCGCACTCGGCCCTGTTCAAGGTCCCGAGGCGGCAGAAGCCACAGCCCGCCCCCGGTCTCCCACCGAGACACGAGGCGCGGACGAATTGGCCAAGAAAGTCCCCGGTCCCGGCAGCAGCCACACAGGCGCCGCCGACCCAGACTTTCAGTCCACCAGGCGAGGAAGAAGAAGAGGGCAGCCTGACAGCCTTCCCTCCCCCCCTCGGGGAAAGGGCTGGAGGTTTCCTGTTCTCTTTCAGCCCTGGATCGTGTTCCGCACGTGTCCAGCACCCATGTGTTTCCGGGGGACAACCACGCCCCCGCCTTCCCGCCGCCTCGGGTGATGACTGCACGTCATCCTCCAGTTCGCGCCATGAGGGAAGCAGACTTCACAACACTGACAGCAGTTCCTGCCAGTCGTTCAGTCACACAAGCACACACAAGGGTCTAAAAATAAAATGTTTGCCACTGTCGCTTCCAGGCTTAAAGCCAAGGGCACAGTCGAAAATATTAAAAAGAAAATAATATGTCAATAAACAGTCAGGTGACTGCCCCGCTTCTGAGAGTGGCTATAAACGCCTCTCTCGGAATGCGGACGGTGGCCGGGTCTGTGAACGCACCATCACCGCGCGCATGCGCAGTGTCGACCGAGGTTGTCACCCTAGAGCGCCACCGTGTTCAGACACTAGAGGGCGCCATAACACAACCAATGCGGTCACAGGGTGCAGACAACAGAGATATGGTGACATCTCCGCTCGCTCTGAGGAGCGAAAGGTGGAAGATGCTCACATGCTCTGCTTGGGTTTTCAAGACGATATCACGGGGCTACAGACTCCAATTCGCTGTCACCCCCCCTCGCTTCTCGGGCATTGTGCAATCACAAGCCCGGGGAGCGTCGGCTCACATTCTAGAGCAGGAGATTCTCTCGCTACTAGAAAAGAAAGCCATATCCATCGTACCCTCCGAACGGAGTCAGAGCGGCTTCTATTCCAAATACTTCCTCGTTCCCAAACGGGGAGGGAATGGAATTCGCCCCATCCTAGATTTAAGGGCTCTGAACGGGTATCTCAGAAAATACAAATTTCGGATGCTTACTCACACATCCCTGCTGCGTCTCGTGCGTCAGGACGATTGGTTCACATCAATCGACCTGAAAGACGCGTATTTTCACATCCCAGTATATTATCCACACAGGAAATATCTGAGGTTCGCTTTTCAGGGTGTCTGTTACGAGTACAGAGTGCTTCCCTTCGGTCTGTCTCTCAGCCCACGGGTGTTTGTGCGATGTACGGAAGCAGCGATAGCCCCGTTAAGACAACAGGGTATTCGCCTGGCAACCTATTTAGACGACTGGCTCCTTCTGGCACAGTCGGAGCAGGAGGCTATTATGCAGACGAATATCCTCATGAAACACCTGCTCGACCTGGGTTTTGTAATAAACACAGAAAAGAGCATGTTGTCCCCAGCCCAGTCGGTGCTCTTCCTGGGCTTACGTCTGAGCTCGGTACCCTTCACAGCCCGCCTGTCAGCGGAGAGAGTGAGAGCCTTCAGGGCTTGCCTCGCTCATTTCCAGCCACGCAAATATGTTCTCTTCAGATCATGTCTGCGGTTACTGGGGCTCATGGCGTCAGCCATCCTAGTAGTACGTCTGGGCCGCTTACACATGAGGGAATTTCAGCGCTGGGTAGCTGCCCTCAGACTAAACCCCGCGCGTCATGGCGCGCGGAGAGTGATGGTCACTGTGCACTGCGTAACGGCGCTACGCCACTGGCTGCACCCGACTTTCCTGGTGCGAGGCGTGCCTATGGGTGCTGTCCTATCGCGGAAGGTGGTCACCACGGACGCATGTCTGACGGGCTGGGGGGGCATATACGAAGGTCGACCTGTGAGGGGTCTCTGGAGCAGAGACCTCCAACGGTCACACATAAATTATCTGGAGCTCTTAGCGGTGTTTCTCACCCTAAGACGCTTTCTGCCTTTTCTCAGGGGACATCATGTCCTCGTGAGGACAGACAACACGACCACAATATCGTATATAAACCGCCAAGGGGGTTTGCGTTCTCTCCAGTTACACATGCTGGCACGCAAACTGATCTTATGGAGCTGCGGACGTCTCCTCTCTCTGAGAGCGACACACGTACCGGGAGTGAACCTCGGGGCAGATCTGCTGTCCAGAGGTGCACCACTATACGCAGACTGGACTCTACATCCAACGATTGTGAGTCAGCTGTGGGTGCGTTACGGCCGGGCCGCGGTAGATCTGTTCGCATCAAAAGAAAATGCTCAATGTCAGCTGTTCTTTTCAATGCGCGATCTAAACGCACCGTTAGGCGTGGACGCGCTCGCACACGTTTGGCCCCCGGCCCTTCTGTACGCGTTCCCACCCCTGGCTCTAATACCTCCAACTCTGGCCAGAGTGAGAGAACAACGCCACACACTGATCCTGATAGCTCCACACTGGCCTGCAATGTACTGGCTGGCGGAGATATATCAGCTGCTGTGCGGACAGCCGTGGCAGCTCCCGCTACGCAGGGACATACTATCTCAGGCGGGGGGGATGATTTTTCACCCACACCCAGAGCGCCTGGCGCTATGGGCCTGGCCCGTGAGTGGTATAACCTGAGTACAGTGGGGCTCCCTCAGAAAGTGATAAACACTATTCAGAGTGCAAGGGCTTCCTCCACCAGGTCTCTCTATGACTGTAAGTGGAGGGTGTTTGAGGAGTGGTGTCTTCAAAAGAAACACATCTCTTTTCAATGCCCTGTCGGTGTGATTCTATCATTTCTACAGGATCTGATTGATAAACACAGAGCTTTCTCCACGATCAAAGTGTACCTGGCTGCTATTGCCGCATGCCATGTGGGCTTTGGGGGAAAGACGGCTAGCCAACATCCCTTGGTCTGCCGTTTTATGAAAGGGGCTCGCCGGCTCCTCCCCGTTTCCAGGTCATGGTGCCCCTGTGGGACTTGACAGTGGTTTTAGATGGGCTCGCTCGAGCTCCATTTGAACCCCTGGAAGACGCTGACATGAAGCACCTGTCACTGAAGACAGTGTTGTTACTGGCTCTGGCATCTGCCAAACGAGTCAGTGATATTCACGCGCTCTCTGTGCATCCTTCGTGTACTCAGTTTGCCCCGGGGCAAACGAGAGTATTGCTGAAGCCCAACCCGGCCTTTGTGCCTAAGGTGGTTGGCTCATGCACTCCCATTGACCTTGAGGCATTTCCTTCACCGCTAGGTTCCTCTGGGGAACAGCGGCCGAATTTGCTTTGCCCAGTTCGTGCTTTGCGCACTTATATGGACAGGTCGAAAGAGTTTCGGTGCAATGACCAACTCTTTGTATCTTGGGCTAACCCTCATAAGGGCAAGCCCGTTACCAGGCAACGGCTCTCCCACTGGATTGTGGAGGCGATAGCTCTGGCTTATACGAGTCAGGGTTTGCAGGCACCAACGGGCCTGCGCGCTCATTCTACTCGTGGATTGGCTACATCCTGGGCTTTGTTCAAGGGTGTTTCCATTCAAGACATTTGTGCAGCAGCGAGCTGGTCCTCGCCGCTCACTTTTGTCCGCTTTTACAGGCTAGATGTTTCTGCTCCAAGTGTGGCCCGCGCAGTGCTGGGCCCCGTATTGGGACAGGGTTCTACCTGTTAAGTTCTGTTTTTGTGTTGGTGATTTTCGAGATAAGCATGTCTGGCAATGCGGGAGTCTCAATATCCCATAGTGAGACATCGAACGGAGTGTTATGAATGAGAACTATAGGTTACTTACGTAACCCCAGTTCTCAGAGTAACATGAAGTGAGATGTCTCACCTGACGGCCCTTCTTGCTGAGGCGAAGCGAGAAGAGGTGCTTATTTTGAATGACGCCTGCGTCGTGGCGCAAGCTACTTATAGGGTGGTGGATTCCCTGACGTTGGCGTCAAGATCACCAGCCAATCAGGATTGGCGTAATGAGATTGATGCTTCTGGTGCATACGCGTTGAGGCGCATCCCATAGTGAGACATCTCACTTCATGTTACTCTGAGAACTGGGGTTACGTAAGTAACCT
>JAAKFY010000117.1:678086-714000 GCA_011823955.1 Dissostichus mawsoni
GTGTGTCCGTCAGGAAACACGGAGTGTGTGTCCGTCAGGAAACACTGTGGTGTGTCCGTCAGGAAACACTGTGTGTGTGTCCGTCAGGAAACACGGAGTGTGTGTGTCCGTCAGGAAACACTGTGTGTGTGTCCGTCAGGAAACACTGTGTGTGTGTCCGTCAGGAAACACTGTGTGTGTCCGTCAGGAAACACTGTGTGTGTGTCCGTCAGGAAACACTCTGTGTGTGTCCGTCAGGAAACACTGTGTGTGTGTCCGTCAGGAAACACGGAGTGTGTGTGTCCGTCAGGAAACACGGAGTGTGTGTGTCCGTCAGGAAACACTGTGTGTGTGTCCGTCAGGAAACACTGTGTGTGTGTCCGTCAGGAAACACGGAGTGTGTGTGTTCGTCAGGAAACACTGTGTGTGTGTCCGTCAGGAAACACGGAGTGTGTGTGTTCGTCAGGAAACACGGAGTGTGTGTCCGTCAGGAAACACTGTGTGTGTGTCCGTCAGGAAACACGGAGTGTGTGTGTTCGTCAGGAAACACAGAGTGTGTGTCCGTCAGGAAACACGGAGTGTGTGTGTTCGTCAGGAAACACGGAGTGTGTGTCCGTCAGGAAACACGGAGTGTGGGTCCGTCAGGAAACACGGAGTGTGTGTGTTCGTCAGGAAACACGGAGTGTGTGTCCGTCAGGAAACACGGTGTGTGTCCGTCAGGAAACACGGAGTGTGTGTGTTCGTCAGGAAACACGGAGTGTGTGTCCGTCAGGAAACACGGAGTGTGTGTCCGTCAGGAAACACGGAGTGTGTGTCCGTCATAAAGGAACCTGTATAACCTGTTAAATATAATTATAACCTTGGCCCAAACATACCTTAGGCGCCAATAGTCTGTGTAAAATGTATGCTTATGAAACTAGGGCAAAAAGGTCTCCTGATGGTATTATTTTGTTTGCTGTGCTCAATTGTGTGTGCGTTGACTTAGGAATGTAGTGGAAAGATTGGGATACGGAGTGGTACGGCCAGGTGCTGAGGATAAACGAAGATAAGGATTGGTACCTCACCCCCGTTCAACCCAGAATTGTTTATTTTATGGCTGCCATAAAAGATGGCCTGGGACTGATCGGCGGCGCAGGAGATCCAAACTTCCCACGGCTATGGCTGACTCACTCTGATTCGCCCAGGAGTGAGTCCACCAATGGATGAACACCTAGGGAGAGCAACCGACACAACTCCTCCCACAGAACTCCTCTGCATTTGTGTGCATAAATATTGTGAATTCTGTACCCTCGGGCGCCTCTGTTCGGTCTGACTGTCTGATACGTACAGCGCACGGTGGAAGAGCGGAGGCCCGAAGTACTTCGTTATATTAGTACTTCGTTATGTTGTACTGTTGTTTCCTGACGGACACACACTCCGTGTTTCCTGACGGACACACACAGTGTTTCCTGACGGACGGACACACACTCCGTGTTTCCTGACGGACACGGAGGATTTGATTGGGAGAAACCATTCACAGGTACACTTAATATATGCACGTGTCATCATAATGAATATAAAGAAGATCCATAATATTATTTAGATAGCATTATTAATTGTTTATAGCCATCTGTTAATTGAACCCAAAACAACATGATAACTGACCAGAATAAATATAAATACATTCCCAACTAAAACAGAAACCCATGCGCCTATCTCGCCACTTGGTTCGTCCCGGAACCTTCTTTGGTCAATGTTTGTTCCACCCGAGGACCTTTTGGCCGAACACACTGGAGCAGACACCGGACGGACAGCATGGGTAAGTGATGGACGTAAACTTTACACAGTGTTCACTTCTACAATGAATGCAACTTAACGTCATGACATATACACGCTCAAACATATTATCTGCACACTGATTAATCTCATCCGCTGTCAATCTTACACAATCATAAACACTTTCAGCGCTCTCCCTAACCCCCCTCTCTTTCCAGGTGGAGCCGAGGACCCGACCGGCACCTGCCAGACGACATTCCAATTAATACGGTCTAATCATTTAATAAATACTACATCAATAACTAGTATAAATTATATAAAAATGTGCAAATATGCAATGCCAAACTGTACTGTGCAAATCACGCTAATAAAGTGCAAACTGTTCACTACTAAGTGCTGAGTGACATTATTACTGTGCAAAAGGAAGGAAGTGCAAACCACATGTGCAATATTACAAGGGCCCAAAGCCGTCAGTCCATAGTCCACATTACAGATTTCATCCCAAAATGTCAGAATTGTTCTCATATTTAATCATTTTTTACATTTCTGACTTTTTCTCAGATTTCGTATTTTATCTCATATTTATGACAGATTTCAATTTCTGATTTTTTTTTCAAATTCTAATTTTTGGGTCAAATGACAGACTCTTTCTCGTAGAATATCAGTCTCTGAACCTGCTTCACCTGATACGGTTCACATCCGACTGAACACAGGTTACCAACTAGTTATAAAACCTGTGTTACTGCTGGCGTACACAACAAATGTTCTTCATTTATATGAACGCTATCCTTTCCTGATCTGTTGTCTCTCCAATAATCTGTTCATCATGGATCACAGAGAGGAGAGTTTGTGAGCGTCAAACAGTTCTTACATTTATCGTCTTTTCCATGTCAGTCAACTGTAACAGACGGCTGCTGATCTGATGATAACTGTGAGCCTTTATCAGCGTTAGCTCAGAGCACATGTGAACTCGTCCCTCAGCTGTTATCTGTGATCAGAAACAGACGTCTTTCAGGCTTAGAGCAGGGGTCGGCAACCCCTGGCACGCGTGCCACCATTGCACGCGGCACCGTAACCTGTGGCACACTAGGAATAAGTGGAATAAGTATGCAAAATATTTAAATTTTATTTTCGGATCCTGAACGAGACCGATGCCCGTCTCCCCGTTACCTGCAGGAGGAAGCCATGCACGCAACGCAGCCCCGCTCTCTTTAACTCCAGGCGACTTTCTGCGCTTTCCTCCGTGGTGCTGATCGTTTCACCACAGAGGAAAGCACTTCACAAATTGCAGTACCCATAAGGAGCTGTACACATGCCGCAGTTTTTGCGTGGCTGTGTCTTTAGTTGAAAGCCCAGTGGCGATCTGCTCATCTCTCATCGAAATAACATGCTACAAAGGGGGGACTGGCCATCTGTGTGTTGAACTTTCCTGTCGGCTCCCAGACCGTAGTCGAGGAAACAGGGGGGATGACTCTCTGTCGTCTCCCAGGGCAGAAGCAACAAGCTTCAGGTTCAATAACCCACTTTAGCTTAAATGACTGGAGAGAGGCGAGCTCTTCTTGGGAGGCCGTTGCATTTATTTAGCTGTTCTTCTGTTTCACAAAATACATCACAGACCTCTGTTTTTCTGCTGCCTTGTTTCACTTCAGAAACATGCACACGCTCGCTCACTCTCGCTCTACCATCCACACACACACATGCACACGCCACACCTCTGTCTCTCTTAAAGGGACAGCGATCTCATCTGACTCTGCATGACCCTAATATCAACATGTGTGTTCTGGAGAATCACAGAACGGACGATCGTCCTTATTATTATTATGCTGTTTAAACCAATTATTTAAATTTGTTTGTTAAATTCGGCATCATGTAAGTTGCGCTGACAGGTCCACACACTGCTTCCCCGCAGCGAGGCTCCCCCGCCCTCCTGTTGACAGTTCACGGCCGTCGAGCTCCTCACCCCCCCCCCCCGTTGATAATTCACGATCGTCGGCACGCTGATAAATTTCTTTTTTTGTAATGGCACTTCATATCAAAAAGGTTGCGACCCCTGCTTTAGAGGATAAAACGATCGGACAAAACGTTCAACACAAGACAAGACTAAATACACAGAAGGGTAATCACAAGAGAAGACACAGCTGGGGAGGGGAGGTGAAACACAGGGGGAGGGGGTGGCAACAAGTGAACACAATCAGACAATCAGACACAGGAGTGAAACTAAAGACAGGAAGGCTAACACAGGAAGTATGGAGGCTGTGGCTCAGTGGATAGAGTGCTGGACTTCGAATCACGGGGTAGCAAGTTTGAGTCCCACTGCAGTCAGCATGTCGTTGTGTCCTGAGACACTTCACCCCAAAGTGCTCCTGTGAGGATAGTCCACAGTATTCCCAAACCGCCCCACCCTACCCCTACACACTACCCCTCCGTTTGCGTGTTCTCGCGGAGGGTCCGCCACATTAAGGTCTATTCCAATCAAACCAAGTGTTGAGGAGTAGTGGCTTATCAAGCACTCCAGCAGAGAGTCTGCATCACCGGACTTCACCTGCTGCTCACCTGACCAACTAACATGTGTGTGTCCGTCAGGAAACACTCTGGCCCAATTCCAAACCACACCCTACCCACTCCCCTCCGTGATTGAGTGAACTCCGTCTGTAGTCTCACTCGCAGCTCAACGAGGCTCTTCTGTCAGATGGAGGGTGT
This sequence comes from Dissostichus mawsoni, assembly GCA_011823955.1. NCBI lineage: Eukaryota > Metazoa > Chordata > Actinopteri > Perciformes > Nototheniidae > Dissostichus > Dissostichus mawsoni. The sequence continues at coordinate 682,521 of JAAKFY010000117.1, forward strand.
AAACGGCAAGCTTTGGACAAACTCCCCTCTCTCCGGCAGAAACAGGAAATGCCATAATACGTAACAACGGTTTTCAAATCAGCATCTCTTGGATTAAAAATAATAAAAATAAAACTCTAAAAATGTTTTATGGCATATTTTTTTTGTAAACATATTTTTGTTGTAAAATCTGATAAGCTGCTTAGTTTTTGCAAAAGTATGTTTAAATATACACAACTTTTACCGTTTCCAGACTAGACAGGAGTAAATGATCCTAAGTTTAAACAAATACGAGGTAACCATGACGTTTTTAACATCTGTATGAAGATATTAAATGTCTCTTGTTGTGCAGCTTGTTTTCATGACGGACACACACAGCATTGAGTCCGGTCAGGTAGTGCAGCAGGTGAAGTCAGGTGGAGCAGCAGGTGGAGCAGCAGGTAGTGCAGCAGGTGAAGTCAGGTGGAGCAGCAGGTGGAGCAGCAGTTAGTGCAGCAGGTGAAGTCAGGTAGTGCAGCAGGTGAAGTCAGGTAGTGCAGCAGGTGAAGTCAGGTGGAGCAGCAGGTGGAGCAGCAGGTGAAGGCAGGTGGAGCAGCAGGTGGAGCAGCAGGTGAAGGCAGGTGGAGCAGCAGGTGAAGGCAGGTGGAGCAGCAGGTGAAATCAGGTGATGCAGACTCTGTTTGAGGGCTTGATAACCCACTCCCCCTCCACACTCGTTAGTGTGTAGGGGTAGGGTGTAGGGGGTGGTTTGGAATTGGGCCTCTGTGTGTGTCCGTCAGGAAACACTGTGTGTGTCCGTCAGGATACACTGTGTGTGTCCGTCAGGATACACTGTGTGTGTCCGTCAGGAAACACTCCGTGTGTGTCCGTCAGGAAACACTGTGTGTGTCCGTCAGGAAACACTCCGTGTGTGTCCGTCAGGAAACACTGTGTGTGTCCGTCAGGAAACACTCCGTGTGTGTCCGTCAGGAAACACTGTGTGTGTGTCCGTCAGGAAACACTGTGTGTGTCCGTCAGGAAACACTCCGTGTGTGTCCGTCAGGAAACACTGTGTGTGTCCGTCAGGAAACACTGTGTGTGTCCGTCAGGATACACTGTGTGTGTCCGTCAGGATACACTGTGTGTGTCCGTCAGGAAACACTCCGTGTGTGTCCGTCAGGAAACACTGTGTGTGTGTCCGTCAGGAAACACTGTGTGTGTCCGTCAGGAAACACTCCGTGTGTGTCCGTCAGGAAACACTGTGTGTGTCCGTCAGGAAACACACGGACCCTCACTGTTGCGGTAAGCGTGTTGTAACTTCCGGTTGTCACCTCTGGGTATCCTGTGTGCCTGTTCTGCTGCTGATAGCTTATATTATCTTAACTTAAATCGATCGTTTTAAAACTCTTGATCACGGCAACTGCCTGACGTTATAATCACACGTTACTACAGCTTAAGCACCCACAACTCTCCTTCTCTTAGCGACTGTAACTCCACAGTTGCCTACACTCTTTTCGGGTTTGCTAACGGTAGCTACATTAGCTTGATAGCTAGCCATGGCTCCTTCCCCACCCTCGGGTGCTATTTCCTGCTCTACCTGTCTCATGTTTGGTTACTTCCCTACCTCCTTTACTGGTACCGATACATGTGTTAAATGTAGTATAGTTGTTAGGTTGGAGGCGGGAATCATAGCCATAGAAGCCCGGCTCCGCATTTTAGAAAGTAACTCAGCTACAGTAAAGCCCATGTTAGTCGGTGCGGACCGGCAAGAGGTAGCTCCTACTAGCCGTCCCCCGACAACTCCCGAGCAGCAGGGAGACTGGGTGTCTGTTCAGAAGAGGCATTACAGGAGACCCACAGGTCCCCACCAACCCGTTCACGTATCTAACAAATTTTCCCCACTCAGCGAGGCACCCGCTGAGGAGTCAACTCTGGTTATTGGTAGCTCTATTATGAGATACGTGAATTTAAAGACCAAAGCCTCCACAGTCACATGCATTCCGGGGGCCAGAGCGGGCGACGTTGAGGCGCATCTTAAACTGCTGGCTAAAAATAAACGTAAATACAGTAGGATTGTTATTCACGTCGGTGGTAATGATGTTCGTTTACGCCAATCAGAATGCACTAAAGTTAATGTGGCTTCGGTGTGTAGATATGCTAAAACAATGTCGGACACCGTAATTTTCTCTGGTCCCCTCCCCAATCTGATCAATGACGACATGTATAGCCGCATATCATCATTTCAGCGCTGGTTGTCTTGGTGGTGCCCAGCAAACGATGTGGGCTTCGTAAATAATTGGACAGCCTTCTGGGGAAAACCTGGTCTGATTAAGAGAGACGGCATTCATCCTACTTTGGAAGGTGCACATCTCATTTCGGCAAACATTTCAGGGATTGTGGACTTCATCCATGACAAACTGGAGTTGAGACCAGGAGGCGGAGTCGCAGTCTTACACGCTTCTCTGCGCTCTCTCCTGGGCAGTCATCCATAGGAATCCCCAACCCAATAAAATACCCAATATTAACGGTGTGTGTGTGTGTGTGTGTGTGTGTGTGTGTGTGTGTGTGTGTCTGCCCAAGGACAATTCAAGATGAAGCCTAATAGAGGTGTCATACATAATAACCTAATAAAAGTAAATGTAACAACTACTACAGTGCAACAAAACAGGAAGATTAAATGTGGTCTCTTAAATATAAGATCTCTAGCATCTAAAGCAATATTGGTAAATGATTTAATATCAGATTATAATATTGATATTTGCTGTCTCACTGAAACTTGGTTGAGACATGAAGAATATGTCAGCATAAATGAAGCCACTCCACCCAGCCATATCAATACTCATATTGCTCGAGGCACAGGCCGAGGAGGTGGAGCTGCAGCCATCTTTGACTCAAGTTTACTTATCAATACTAAACCAAAACTAAATTATACCTCCTTTGAAAGTCTTGTTTTTAGTCTTACGCATCCGACCTGGAAAACTTTGCATCCAATCTTATTTGTTACAGTGTACCGTGCACCAGGTCCTTATTCAGAATTTTATCAGAATTCGCTGAGTTTTTATCAACTTTGGTTCTTAAAACAGATAAAGTAATTATCGTAGGTGACTTTAATATTCATGTTGACGATGATAAAAATAGCCTTACTGTTGCATTTAACTCTATATTAGACTCTATTGGTTTCCGTCAGAGTGTAAATAAACCAACCCACTGCTATAATCACACTCTCGACCTTGTTCTGATTTATGGTATTGAAATTGAGCAACTATTAGTCGAACCGCATAATCCTGCTTTATCCGACCATTTCTTAGTAACTTTTGAAGTACTGTTACTAGACTACAAAGCATTAGTCAAAAGCTCCTGCAGCAGAAACCTATCTGTTAGTGCTATAGCCACATTTAAGGAAGAGATTCCACCAACACTTAACTTGATAGCAGGTCTGCATGTAAGGGAGGAAACTTATACAAAATGTACACCACTCCAAATTGATCATGTTGTTGATAGTGCTACAGTGCCCTGCGAATAAAATTAGACTCTGTTGCTCCTTTGAAAAAGAAGAAAATAAAACAACATAGACTAGCTCCATGGCATAATGCCGAAACTCGCAAAATAAAGCAAAAGTCGAGACAACTTGAAAGGATATGGCGTTCCACTAAACTCGAAGAATCTCGTTTAATTTGGCATATTACTCTCAATGAATATAAGAAAGCACTGCGTAAAGCGAGAGCAGCTTACTACTCTTCACTGACTGACAGACAGACAGACAGACAGACAGACGGACAGACAGACAGACAGACAGACGGACAGACAGACAGACAGACAGACAGACAGACAGACAGACAGACAGACAGACAGGCTGACAGACAGACAGACAGACTGACAGGAGACAGACAGGCTGACAGACAGGTGACAGACAGACAGACAGACTGACAGGCTGACAGACAGGCTGACAGACAGGCTGACAGACAGACAGACAGACAGACAGGCTGACAGAGAGCCACAGCTCTACTGAGCCTTCTATTCCCATAGCACTCAGTAGCAATGATTTTATGTGCTTTTTTAACGATAAAATTGTTACTCTTAGAAACAAAATTAATGACCTCTTGCCTTTCGACCAGTATAGTGTTATCAACAGCTTGGAAACGTAAGTTCTAATATTACACTAGATAGTAAACTAGAATGCTTTTCAGCCATAAACCTTGAACAATTGAATTCAATGATTCTTTCTTCAAAACCATCAACGTGTATCTTAGACCCGATTCCAACTAAGCTGTTAAAGGAAGTTTTTCCATTAATTAGCACTTCTTTATTAAATATTATGAATATGTCTTTATTATCGGGCTATGTTCCACAATCATTTAAAGTAGCAGTGATAAAACCGCTTCTTAAAAAGCACAACCTCGATCCAGAGGTTTTAGCCAACTATAGACCTATTTCTAATCTTCCGTTCCTCTCAAAAATTCTTGAGAAAGCGGTCGCAAAACAGTTGTGTGATTACTTAAAAAACAATGATTTATTTGAAGATTTTCAGTCTGGCTTTAGAACACATCATAGCACAGAGACAGCTCTGGTTAAAGTCAAAATGACCTTCTAATAGCCTCAGACAAAGGACTTGTCTCTATTCTTGTCTTACTCGATCTCAGTGCTGCATTTGATACTATCGACCATGATATCCTATTGCAAAGACTAGAGCACTTAGTTGGCATAAAGGGAACTGCTTTAGGCTGGTTTAGGTCCTATCTATCTGAACGCTCTCAGTTTGTATGTGTCAACGATAAATCTTCCATGCAAACCAAAGTTAGCCATGGAGTGCCACAGGGCTCAGTGCTTGGACCTATTTTGTTCACATTATATATGCTTCCGTTAGGCAATATTATAAGGAATCATTCTGTACAGTTTCATTGTTATGCGGATGATACTCAACTATATTTATCCATCAAGCCTGATGAAATTAATCATCTAACTAAAATTCAAGACTGCCTTAAGGACTTAAAAACGTGGATGACTTTAAACTTTTTGATGTTAAACACGGCCAAAACTGAAGTTATTGTACTCGGCCCAAAGAATCTACGAAACAAATTATCTAAAGATATACTAACTATGGATGGCATTAATTTGGCCTCCAGTGAGACTGTAAGGAATCTTGGTGTTATATTTGATCAGGATTTATCCTTTAACGCCCACATAAAATCTATTTCAAGGACCGCCTACTTCCATCTACGTAACATTGCAAAAATCAGGCATATCTTGCCTCAAAACGATGCAGAGAAACTAGTCCATGCATTTGTTACTTCAAGGCTAGATTATTGTAACTCTCTATTATCAGGGTGTACCAAGAAGTCAGTTAAGTCGCTTCAGCTGATTCAAAATGCTGCAGCACGTGTACTAACCAGAGTTAGGAAAAGGGACCACATTACTCCTGTTCTGGCTGCCTTACACTGGCTCCCTATAGAACATAGGATAGAATTTAAAATTCTTCTTCTCGCCTACAAAGCCCTTAATGGGCAGGCGCCATCTTACCTTAAAGAACTCATTATACCCTACTGTCCTACTAGGGCATTGCGTTCCAAGAATGCAGGGTTGTTGGTTGTTCCTAGAGTCTCTAAAAGTACAATGGGAGCCAGAGCCTTTTCTTATCAAGCTCCACATTTGTGGAATCAGCTTCAGTTTGTGTTCGGGCGGCAGACACCCTATCCGTTTTTAAGAGTGCGCTTAAGACCTTCCTTTTTGATAAAGCTTATAGTTAGGGCTGATTAGATTCTGCCCCTAGTTTAGCTGCTATAGGCTTAGTTTGTCGGGGGACACTTTACTTACTTCTTCCTTCTCTCTGTCTGTACCTGTGTACTCTCATGTTCCCAATAACCCAGCTTCCCCAAATTTCTTTTTGGTGTCTATCTACGCCGGGACCCTGAGTCGTGGCTGATCCTGTTGCTGTGGTCCTGAGCCTGGATCGCGAGCCCTGGATCTTGAGTCGTGGCTGTGCTGTTGCTGTGGTGGATCATAAGTCCTGGATGGATATCCTCGGGATTCATCTTCTTATTATAGACACATGCATTTCCAAACATTTGGACTACCTATGTTGTAAAATGTATTATCTTCTCAATTTACACACGGCATCTATTGCAGTCTGTCGTCCTGGGAGAGGGATCCCTCCTCTGTTGCTCTCCCTGAGGTTTCTCCCATTTTTTTCCCCCTTAAACTGTGGGGTTTTTCCTTTTTCTGGAAGTTTTTCCTTGTACGATGTGAGGGTCTAAGGACAGAGGGTGTCGTATTGTCTACTGATATTCTGTACAAACTGTGAAGTCCACTGAGACAAATGTAACATTTGTGATATTGGGCTATATAAATAAACATTGATTGATTGATGACTGTGTGTGTCCGTCAGGAAACACTCCGTGTGTGTCCGTCAGGAAACACTGTGTGTGTGTCCGTCAGGAAACACTGTGTGTGTCCGTCAGGAAACACTCCGTGTGTGTCCGTCAGGAAACACTGTGTGTGTCCGTCAGGAAACACTGTGTGTGTCCGTCAGGAAACACTGTGTGTGTGTCCGTCAGGAAACACTGTGTGTGTGTCCGTCAGGAAACACTGTGTGTGTCCGTCAGGAAACACTGTGTGTGTCCGTCATGAAACACTCCGTGTGTGTCCGTCAGGAAACACTGTGTGTGTGTCCGTCAGGAAACACTGTGTGTGTCCGTCAGGAAACACTGTGTGTGTCCGTCAGGAACACTCCGTGTGTGTCCGTCAGGAAACACTGTGTGTGTGTCCGTCAGGAAACACTGTGTGTGTGTCCGTCAGGAAACACTGTGTGTGTCCGTCAGGAAACACTGTGTGTGTCCGTCAGGAAACACTCCGTGTGTGTCCGTCAGGAAACACTGTGTGTCCGTCAGGAAACACTCCGTGTGTGTCCGTCAGGAAACACTCCGTGTGTGTCCGTCAGGAAACACTCCGTGTGTCCGTCAGGAAACACTGTGTGTCCGTCATGAAACACTCCGTGTGTGTCCGTCAGGAAACACTCCGTGTGTGTCCGTCAGGAAACACTCCGTTTGTGTCCGTCAGGAAACACTGTGTTGTGTGTGTGTGTGTAACAAAGTTACCTTCGTTACACACACACACAGTGAAATCTGAGAAAAAGTCATAAATGTAAAAAATGATTAAATATGAGAACAATTCTGACATGTTGGGATAAAATCTGTAATGTTTGACAAAACAACATTTGAAGAAACGTCAGGATTTAAAAAAAAATCGGAATAAAATCGGAAATTTGAGAAAAAGTCAGACATTTGTGTGACTTTTATTTTGAAAAGTTTCTCTGTTGTTTCTAAAGACAGGATGAACTCAGACTCCATCTTGTTGTTCTGACTGGTGAGCAGACTCTAACATGGCGCCTGAAGCTCTTTCACAATCCTCCCAGCACTGCTTCATCTGCTGCACAGAACTACAGTGTATAACAGTTAATAAAACATCAGGTGTGTTTGATGTCTTTGATTCTAAGTTTACATTCATTTAGCAGCACATGTTATAAATGGTTAAACATAGATAGTGTTAATAATGTTAAAGATATAACATCAACATGTTTTAAACTCTTATTAAAGCAAATCCAAAGGGTTAAATGTTCGTTGTGCAGAATATAAAAGACGGTTAGTAAACGTTCCAGATGTGCAGCTGACAGTGACAAAAGTTTAAATATCAGTTCAGAATAATCTGATGTTTCTAAAGACACAGAAGCAGGAGGAGCCTTCGAAGAAGATCATCAAACATTTGAAAGACAAAAGCATTTCCAAAATTTGAGAAATTATCTGATTTCTGTTTTTTTAAAGTCAGAAATTTAAAAAAAGTCAAAAATCTGAGATTTAAGAAAGTCAAAACATTTAGTAACTTATAACTTCTCAAGGTTCAAGGTTCTTTATTGTCAAACTAACATAGCTACAGAGTAATTATGTCGTTGAAAATCTTAGGTCACAGGCTTCTCCCACAATGCAACACAATAATACAGATAAGCAGACAATATTAAAACAATATTAAAGTATATTAAAAGTGATACAAAAAGAAAAATAGTTCTAAATAAAGTGAGAAAGAAAAAAGTGGAATAGTGCAATACGAGTCTATATACAGGTTATTGGAATGATATATTAGATAATAGATAGATATTACTAAGTAGCAGATGAATGTTATGAAATTGTGTCAGCAGTTCACTTCTTATCCATTATTTTAAACATCTTCCAGAAACTCAGTTTACACCACATGCACATACTTCCAGTGGGTGACGTTGTATTGAGAGGGAAAGAACAGAAGGAACCCTTAGTGGCCCCACAGAGGGGAAATGCCTCTCATCTGATCAGTGTTAGGAGGGCGCCGGGTATAAATTTTACTTTGTTGCCTGGCTTGTTCCGCAATTAAAGAAGTTTTTTATTTCAACCAATCTTCTGCATTTGGGTCCTGTGTACCTTGTCGCCCAGCCGTGACACCTACACACAGCCGTCTCATATTGCCTACATCATATTTAATCATAACTCCTTAATGTTCTATGTAAATATATTTGTGTGGAGTGATGAGGCCGGAGCCTAGACGCCAAACTAATTGCTGCGGTTAATAAACATTTCCAATGTGACTGAACTAGTTTTAATTATTTATTGTCAAATAATATTACATTACATTACATGTTACTTGTTAGACACTTTTATCCAAAGCGACTTACATACTCAATACTGTGGACAATCCCCACAGGAGCACTTTGGGGTGAAGTGTCTCAGGGACACAACGACATGCTGACTGCAGTGGGGTTTGAACCTGTGCTCCCCTGATCCCAACACCAAGGCTCTATCTTCTGATTCGAAGATCAGCGCACTAACCCACTGCGCCACACACCTCCTTTTAATATAGTATACTTTGATTCAGTCCTATATTTTTTTTATTCAGACCTCTAAATGGACTGAGCCCCTCATTTCTAAATAGTAAATGTATTCTTGTAGAACTCAAAGCCCTTGAAACTTGAACCATTGTTTGATTTCAGGGAACAAAGAAATCAAACAATGGTTCAAGTTTCTAACGTCTACAAACCATGATGAGGTTAACCTGAAGGTGCTGGAGACCCAGGCCTGGCCGGAGGCTCTGAGAACAAAGATGGACTCCTCTCAGGTAAAGTTCAGCTCTTTATTAAAGATCAAACCAATCATCTCTCAAAGGCACAGAGTCTGATAGAATCAGAAAGAAACAACAAAACCCGTCAAAAGGCAAAAGTGTCCTGTCATTCACTTATCAATAACTATTAAAGGTCCCATGTCATGGCCATTTCTACTGATCATAGTTCCATTGTTGAGGTCTACTAGAATAGATGTACATTGTTCAATGTTCCAAACTCACATTGGTTTCTCATACAGCATCTCTGTATAGCAGCGACGTGCAGAGCCTCACCTGCCATACTCCAATGTAACGGGAAAAAAACTAAATATAATCAAATGTCTCCACTGATCTGTGTTGTAAGTGTGATTTCTGTATGATTCCAATCGCTTTTTATAGTCAAAATTGGCAAATTTGCCGAGCTCCGCCACAACTACGGGGAGCGATGAGAAGTGAGGCAGGGACGAGCTCTGCCTCACGTAAGCCCACAGTAACTGGCTGGAGCGCGTGCACTAATTTTGCGCGGGCACTAATTTTGTGAGCGCGCTCCAGCCAGTTCCTGTGGGGTGAGGTGAGGCACAGATGAGCTCTGCCTCACCTCAGATGCGTCACCCCACAGGAACTGGCTGGAGCGCGGGCCCTAAGCGCATGCCTGTTACCATCTCACTGTAGGTCACCAATGTAATGTTTGTAGATCCCTTTATTACATGTGTCCTCGCCATCCATAGTCTCTAAATAACTTATTTCACATATGATATTTAGGCTCGCTGGTCTCCTCATACAACGGCACTGAAAAAGCACCAGGGGAGGCCATAACCTCTGCCGCACTGCAGGGGCGCACGTGAGCCCACAGGTTCTTGTTGCTACTGTTATTCTACGCAGAGACGGGAGATGCAAACCACAAATTAGACTTTTGAAACTAGAGGAAGATAAGGAGGACTTTTACAAAAATAGAGATTGTTGTCCAGAAGGATAGCATGGACTTCATCTTCAAGTCAAGGTAAGACCACCATTGTAATGAAAATGGGATCTTACTAAGAAAGAACAATCCAATATTTAGATTTTGGGAATCCTTTTTGAACGGTCTGTTTAAAATTAATCGAAGCATCAGACTAAAAAAGCTTTTGAAAATAATACGAATATTTCGATTAAGGTCAAAATATAATATTTGTAAATCTGACTCTGAAAGAGTCAGTGCCTCAGCAGCCATGAACCTCACCGCACGTCACTGCTGTATAGTATGTGTATTCACTCTCTGTCCTACATGCCTTGTTGGAGCTCCTGCCCCCCCCCCCCCCCTCCCTATGAGCCCAGTGTGCTCTGATTGGTCAGCTCACCCACTCTGTTCTGATGAGTCCACCACCGTTACAGCAGAACATCAGTGATTATGTTTTACAACAGCGTTTGTTAGCAACCAGGAAATGACACCAGTAATGACAAACAGATGAGAATGCTGCGTGGGGTCTGGGGGCCGTGTTGGAGGGACGTTGCGGGGCTCGCTGCTCCGCCCTGTGAGGCTCGAGGAGTGGACAGTGTGAGGTGGGTTACTGGTGTCGTTTCCTGGTTGCTGCGTGGGGTCTGAGCTCCGCAGCAGGCTGAGTGAGTGAGTGTGTGTGCGGAGCTCCGCGGATTGGTCCATTTGGTCGGCGTTACATCAATAGGCCCCGGAAGAAAAAATGGACAAAGAAAGATCTCCAACGAGGCGTTCTGGGGCAGCATAGACACGTCTTTTCCGTGTTAGAGTTTTACTCCCTACAGGGTGTACTTTGAGGGTTTGTGACTCTGCAGACCGTTTACATGCAGAAAAAGCTACATAACAAAAGGGGACGGGTAATAACCGGAAAAGCATATGATGGGTATTTAAAGAAAGCACAGCTGTCTGTATATTAACTTGTACACAGGAACTATTATTACATATGTATTACACACACTGACATCATATTCTTATCTGGTCTGACTGGAAAATACCCGCTGCTTCCTCTCTGCAGATCATTTACACATGGATGAAAATAAATCTACTATAATCCATCTAATAAAGGACTATAAGAATATAAAAAGTACTTGAGTACAAAAACCATAAGTAAAAAACTTGAGTACATTAAACATTGCATATAGGAATCAATAATAAAAACACTGAAATATAACATTATTTGAACACAAGCGTAAATATCAAGAAAATTACTTTGTGACGTTATGTTAGATAAACTAAAGTTTAAATTCAGAAGAAGTTCTGACTTCATGAAAGGTTCTGATTTTGCTTTTAAGGAACTGATGAAGTACTTCCTGTTTGTGATTTGACTGGTTTTAAAACCCCTGAGACCTCCTTCATTTCAGAGAGAACGCCCACTAACTGCTCTGACTTTTACACTGTTGTTCTATTGGTCAGGGGTCTCCAGTGAAGGTTCCTCTGATTCACTCTTTCTTTTCTTTATCGTTACTGTTTAGCATGTATCCTACTGCTCCTGCTGCGAGTACTGCTACACCTACTGCTGCTCCTACTGCTGCTGCTTGTGGTCCTAGTGCTACTGCTGCTGCTAGTCCTGTTGGTCCTACTGCTACTGCTACTGTTGCTCCTGTTGCTCTCTACTGCTACTGCTGCAGCTCCTGTTGCTCCTACTGCTGCTCCTGTTGCCCCTCCTACAATTGCTCCTGTTGCTCCTACTGCTCCTACTGCTCCTACTGCTCCTACTGCTGCTCCTGTTGCTCCTACTGCTGCTCCTGTTGCTCCTCCTACAATTGCTCCTGTTGCTCCTACTGCTCCTACTGCTCCTACTGCTCCTACTGCTCCTACTGCTCCTACTGCTCCTACTGCTGCTCCTGTTGCTCCTACTGCTGCTCCTGTTGCTCCTCCTACAATTGCTCCTGTTGCTCCTACTGCTGCTCCTGTTGCTCCTACTGCTGCTCCTGTTGCCCCTCCTACAATTGCTCCTGTTGCTCCTACTGCTCCTACTGCTGCTCCTGTTGCCCCTCCTACTATTGCTCCTGTTGCTCCTACTGCTGCATCTGCTCCTGCTACTGCTGCTACTGCTACTCCTGCTGGTCCTGTTGCTAACACAACTACTACTACTGCTACTAATGCTACTACTGCTACTACTGCTACTACTGCTACTACTGCAGCTTTTTTATTCAATATGTAATTGATCAGTTTCTTCCATACACGTTCTTTTATGTCACCACCACCACCTAAAGCACTTGACCGCAACCTTTCTTCTCTAAGGAAATTCGCAGCCATCCTGAACATCTGGTCTGTGTAGTGCTGTCCTCCGTTAGCTGAATCCATCTCATCTATCTTAGACAGGAAGGTTCTGACCTGCTCTCTGCTTCTCTTGGTGTTGTTGTCAAACACACAGTATCTACCTCCACACATGGAGACCAGCTTGTAGACATGATCGTTCTTCTTCATCAAACCCTCAATGGACTGACCTTTGAGGACGTCTCCATGAGTGAAAAGCACCATGGAGTACTTCAGAGCATCACCTTCAAAGAGTAAAGGAAGGAGCTCAAACAGCTTGATGTCTGCTTCAGTGATTCTGCCTACTCTGACCACGATAACGAAGGCATGTACTCCTGGACTCGCCTCTACCACAGACTTCATGATCTGCAGGTACAACTCCTCTGGAGTCAGATCTTTATCAGTGAACCCTGGAGTATCGACCACCGTGACCTTACAGCCCTCCACTGTGGCGGATGCAGAGGTCGTCCTTTGAGTGACTGAATCAAAGTCAGCAGCTGATTGGAACTTCTCAGATCTCAGGATGGTGTTTCCAGAGGAACTTTTCCCAGCTCCAGGAAGACCGAGCATCACGATCCTCCTCTCTTTGGAAACACCAGCTGGAAGACAGAAACCAGGTTATAATTCACAGTAAATCTCTGTACAAGTACGGCCAGTAAAACAGCTTTAACCAGAATATGAGTGTTTCTCTGAATAACAGAAGCTGCTGGTCTCAAACACTTTAACATCTAACACCAGCAGCTGGTAGGGTTCACTCTGAACTTATGTTACCAGGTGATCCAAAGACGTTACTGAAAATGATTAAAGACATTACTGAAAATGATTAAAGACATTACTGAACATTAATAAAGACGTTACTGAACATTATTAAAGACATTACTGAACATTAATAAAGACGTTACTGAACATTAATAGAGAGCATTGGACCGAGCAGTACCTGGTGGATCAGGTTGATCCTCAGTTTTCAGGTGGCCAGACTTCAGCAGCAGATTTCTGGCTTGTTCTTCATCATCAGACCTATTGTCAAAGAGGTGATACCTCCCATCAAACATCTGAACAACTTTCGGAAGCTGAGCTTCATCTCCTTCTGCAAAGATGAACTCCTCCAAAGTCTTTCCCTCTAAAGCATCTCCTCCAGTGAAGAGGAGGTAACTCTTCTCTAACCCTCTGCCCCCGAGGACTTTCATTGCTGTCTTCAGCGCCTCCTGGTCTTCCTTTGTGAAGCGTCCGACTCTGAAGGTCACCAGAAACAGACAACGCCTGGAGGACTTCAGGAGACCCTGACAGAACTGTTTAATCTTCCTCTCTGTTTCCTTGCTGTCTAATAGTCCTGGAGTGTCGACCACTGAGATCTGTTTCCCAAACACACTTCCTGTTTGCTCAGAGATTTCTGTCGTCATTGACCTGAAACACAGCTCAGACTTAAACGCTGGTCGTCCCAGGATGGTGTTTCCAGAAGCACTTTTACCAACTCCTGTTTTACCGAGCAGGACGATGGTGAGATCTGGATCCATGGCTGAGGATCAGAAAACCTGCAGGAGAAAAGGATCAGATTCAGGAAGGTACAAACACTTGAGTTGTATTTGTGGAAAACACTTCAAGTGCATAGTCTTGTAAAATATAATGCTATCAATGTTTAACTCTGGTTAATCATTAAACTACAGCCACATGTTATCATATCAATAGACAGTTAGGGTTAAGGGAAGTTTATGTTCTGAATTACATAAGTTGTAAGTGTGTGTGTGTGTGTAGGCATGTGTGTAGGCTTGTGTGTGTGTGTGTGTGTGTGTGTGTGTGTAGGCATGTGTGTGTGTGTGTGTGTGCGTGTGTGTGTGCGTGCGTGTGTGTAGGCATGTGGTGTGTGTAGGCATGTGTGTGTGTGTGTGTGTGTGTGTGGGCATGTGTGTGTGTGTGTAGGCATGTGTGTGTAGGCATGTGTGTGTGTGTGTGTGTGTGTGTGTGTGTGTGTGTGTGTGCGTGTGTGTAGGCATGTGTGTGTGTGTGTGTAGGCATGTGTGTGTGTGTGTGTGTGTGTAGGCATGTGTGTGTGTGTGTGTGGACTCTAAATCAGGTCTGCTAAGGTGTGGCTGTTGGCAGCACATCCATGTTGTGTCTGTCAGGTGATCTGATTTCATCTCATCACTGCTCTGCCATTTTACTGATCTTACATAATGATAAGAGGAAGTGAAACAAACGTGTTATTGGTTGGATTTAATTTAATCAGATTTAAAAACAGTAAAAGTTCAAATCCAGCTTCAAACAAGCAAAACGCTCTTTACTCTGTTATTCACAAAAAACCACAGAATGTGACACACACACACACACACACACACACACACACACCCACACACACACACACACACACACACACACACACACACACACACACACACACACACACACACACACACACACACACACACACACACACACACACACACACACACACACACACACACACACACACACACACACACACACACACACACACACACACACACACACACACACGTTTAAATAATTCATTTTCATAATTTCCTTAAATACTAAGTAGAACTTTTAATGTAAAACTCAGCTTCTGGGGATCATGTTATAATTGCTTCAGTTGATTTCATAACTGATCCAAAAGTTCAGATACATTTTGTATGAAATCAATAAATGGTGCGCTTCTACCGACACATTACAAATCATGAATACATTCAAACAACCACCTTATTTCATATTAACGACATTATTCAATGTGTGTGTGTCTTGTTCTGTGTAATGAGTTTAATGTTCGGACGTTGCCCTGGTGTGACTGGTTAGTTAAATGACTTCATGGCGAGTGTGTTGTTTAAAAGTTTAACAGGCATGTAATGTTTTATTAGGCATAAATATTCAAACATTATTTGGGTCATTCTTTGTATTAAATGACATCTGAATTCAGTTATTCCCTCACTCATCGCTCAGTTTAAAGGTACATTTCTGACTTTAATTATTTTATTATATTTCTCCGCACCCTCAGTAATTAGTCTGATCATTAAATCTGAACTTTGATGTCTTTTTCATTCCTACTGAATCTGAATTATTTCCCTTCTGAACACCAAAAAATGTGATTAATAAAGGTTTTTTTTTTTAAACAGAGCCAACCCGTCTCTATATTTCTGACTTAACGTCTGTGTCAGAGCCAGTATTTTGATTTGATAAGAAAGGCCACCTAATTGTGACGTATGTAGTCAACGCACTGTAAAGGACTACAATTCCCACGGGGCCTGCGCTAAAGCCTCAGTGATGGGCAGCAACCTGTTTGAGAGACGCCGCAGAGGAACAGTTTTTAACCCTACACGTATAAATCGTACAAGTACCCTTTAAGTTATGAAGTTATATAAGCATTATCAAGAAAGACAGAGTACCTAAGTTGTTTGTTATTTGATTTGAGTTTTGCCTATTTCTTTTGAATATTGTAAAGGCCTGTTTTCTTTGTTGCATGTGCAAAAGTTTGTTATTTTATTTTTGAGCAAACACATCGCAACATCATCTAAACCATCGGAGGCCAAGCAACACTTGAGTAATTTAAAGGAAAGAAACGAGTTAGAACTGTCTGTTTAAGGCGTCTAGTGGCTTGATGGAAAGACAAGGAAGGAAGCCACGAGTAGACAGACAGTCTGTGTGTCGACGGCTTTACACTTTATTCTGTTCATGATTTACCTCCAGAAGATTCAACTTTATTAACACGTTCAGCTGTTTGCTCCATTTCAACATCAAGTCGCAGTTTGTGGTCATTTCTCAAAACCGAAAGTAAAAAACACACAGACTAAAATAACCTGGAGTTAAATTAGCAGAAAAAGGGATTTAAACTAAAGACCATTATTTCCCTTTATCATGTATTTCAGTTGAGCAAGTTTAATATTATCTATAAACTGGACACTCACCTGTAGACAATAATCAGGATCGCCTCGATGTCTCGTCTGAACTGCGCTCTCAATGAGGAAGGGCTCTTATATCCTCACCTTCAAAATAAAAGCACCACACAGAGTACCATTATACTCCAATACAAATAAAACTGGTTTATGACTGAATTAGATAACATTATAATGTAGGCCAATTTAAATAAACAAATTCATCATTTTATTACTAGATTTTTTTAACCCTTTTAAGTGATCACTTTTAATAAAAGTCACTGGCCCAGTTCCAAACCCCACCCTACCCACTCCCCCTCCCTGGCAGAGTGAACTCAGTCTCTCAGTTGGAGGGAAGAAAAACAGCAGCAAGATTTGGAACAAACTCCCCTCTCTCCAGCAGAAACAGGACATGCCGTACATTTTCGTAACAACGGTTTCAAATCAGCATCTCTTGGATTAAAAAATAAAAAAAATAAAACTCAAAACATCTTTAAAGGGAGGCAATGCTCATGACACGCATTTTTAAATAATTATCATCCGATAAAACAGACCAGTCTCTGCCAGTCTTTATTTATTTATTTTAATCTGATGACGTTATCAGTGATTTTAAGCTGATTAATTACCGAAATAACATCAACCCTGTGGGCGGCGCCATTTTGACGAGTCACATGACTTATTTTACCGGACGTGACGTGAACTATGCGTTTGGACAAAATTACGTATGTGCTTCGTCCATGTTGTTTACTGTAGGAATTAATTATAATTAAAAATAATAATGAATCTGTGGTAGCAATATATGTATATTATTTACACTGTGAAATGTCGGTATATCTAAGGAAATATGTATGAAATTATTACTTTTTAATGATGAATTAAACAAATAAGATGTTTGGCCTGAAATGAACACTTTTCTTATTTAATATTCACGATTGATTTATCATCTTCATCATCATCATCATCATCATCATCATCATCATCAGGCCTTTTCTTTTGGCATTGTATTTTTGACATGCTTGACAATCGGCACTACAATTTAAAAATATTGTGCATATTTTAATTGTAAAGTATATAATGCTAAGAAGAAAGGGCTGTACCCGTCAGATTTACCCACCTTTCATTTATTGGTTCAACCAAAGAGGTGCGTTTCACATCCTTCATGGCAACCAGTGCTGTTCTCAACACAGCTTCTTCTAACACCACAGTGCCGAGTTCCCTGAGTAAACATATGCAATCCAAGTCGTCTGTGACCAGTTTATCTTCAAGCTCTTCAAGCTCATGAGAACATATGTTCATCAGAGGATTGTCCATGGCTACACACCGACTGCAAGTACACCATTCATGTACAGGTCTCCCTACTCGCCCCCCGAAATCAATTGCACGAGTAAAGGGATCGTCTCCAGACAGATCACCGTGCTGTTCATCCTCATCGTCACTGGATTCCTGACGGTTCTGGCCACTTGGCTCGAACCGGCTGAATTCCCCCAATCTCTCCACATTGCTCCAAACCTCTTCCTCGGCTGACGAGTCCCAACTCAAATACTCCGCCATGTTTTCGTCGAACGAGCTGTTCCTGTGTTTACAAAGTGAACGCATAGATGACGTCACGACCTAGTTTTTTGGATCATGTGACTACTGGAAATGGCCAAAATGGCAGCTGCCTGACGGAATATACAGGTTTTGATAAAAAAGAGCTATAAAATCATTATTTACCGGGAATATCGCTGATTTCTTCAGGGTATGGTTTAAACATAATGTTTCACTAAATACTGACGTTTTGATTAATTATCTAATGAGTAGACCCTTCCTTTAATGATGTTTATTTTTTGTAAACCACTTTTTGTTTTAAAATCTGATTTTAATAAGCTGCTTAGTTTTCGCAACAGTCCCTGTAAATATACACAACTTTATATTAAAATGCACACAATTAATGTTTTCTAGACTAAACACAGTTATGATCCTAAGTTAAAAACAATACGAGGTAACATGAAGCTGTTAACATCTGAAATATTTAATGTCTATCTTGTTCTGCAGTTTATCAGTTAATGTTTGCAGGAACTATTTGTAAGCAGTGTGTTTCCTGACGGACACACACACACACAAACACACACACACACACACACACACACACACACACACACACACAGTGTTTCCTGACGGACACACACACACACTCAGTGTTTCCTGACGGACACACACACACACACAGTGTTTCCTGACGGACACACACACACACACAGTGTTTCCTGACGGACACACTCCGTGTTTCCTGACGAACACACACACAGTGTTTCCTGACGGACACACACTCCGTGTTTCCTGACGGACACACACACAGTGTTTCCTGACGAACACACACACAGTGTTTCCTGACGAACCACACACAGTGTTTCCTGACGGACACACAATCCGTGTTTCCTGACGAACACACAGACTCCGTGTTTCCTGACGGACACACACTCCGTGTTTCCTGACGGACACACACACTCCGTGTTTCCTGACGGACACACAATCCGTGTTTCCTGACGGACACACACTCCGTGTTTCCTGACGGACACACACACTCCGTGTTTCCTGACGGACACACAATCCGTGTTTCCTGACGAACACACAGACTCAGTGTTTCCTGACGGACACACACACTCCGTGTTTCCTGAAAAACACACACACTCCGTGTTTCCTGACGAACACACACACTCCGTGTTTCCTGACGAACACACACACTCCGTGTTTCCTGACGGACACACACACTCCGTGTTTCCTGACGGACACACACACTCCGTGTTTCCTGACGAACACACACACTCCGTGTTTCCTGACGAACACACACACTCCGTGTTTCCTGACTGTTGGATTTTGGGGCACCACCCCTCTGAGTGGTTGAAGGTTCGAGCCCGCTCCGCGCCGTTCGTTTGATGAGTGGTCTGCTATGAAAGGAAGGGCTCAGACACAGAGATTAACAATAAGCTGATTTAATGGTAAAAACAACAGTACAATATAACGAAGTACTTCGGGCCTCCGCTCTTCCACCGTGCGCTGTACGTATCAGACAGTCAGACCGAACAGAGGGCCCGCGGGTACAGAATTCACAATATTTATGCACACAAATGCAGAGGAGTTCTGTGGGAGGAGTTGTGTCGGTTGCTCCTCCCTAGGTGTTCATCCATTGGTGGACTCACTCCTGGGCGAATCAGAGTGAGTCAGCCATAGCCGTGGGAAGTTTGGATCTCCTGCGCCGCCGATCAGTCCCAGGCCATCTTTATGGCAGCCCTAAAAACAATTCTGGGTTGAACGGGGGTGAGGTACCAATCCTTATCTTCGTTTATCCTCAGCACCTGGCCGTACCACTCCGTATCCCAATCTTTCTCTCAGTACAATCTCTGCATAGACTCAATGGTGTCAGTTTTATTACCTTTCTCCTGCAACCCCCCCCCCCCTATCCGCCCATTAAAAACCGGGGGGCGACTGGATCCACTACATTCCTAAGTCACGCACACACAATTGAGCACAGCAAACAAAATAATACCATCAGGAGACCTTTTTGCCCTGTTTCATAAGCATACATTTTACACAGACGATATGGCGCCAAGGTTGTTGGGCCAAGTTATAATTATATTTAACAGGTTATACAGGTTCCTTTAATCCCCCTTTTGATCTCACCTCAAGAGATCAATTCACACAAAGCATTCGAAACATAACCACTGTCATTCTTTTCTACTGCGTCTGTCCCCCAACATTATATAAATCCATCAGAAGCTGGGATTTAGAGTACCTTAAACCTTTGGGGACTGCCCACCAGAACAACCTCTTATGACAGTGGAGGGAGACCAAAGTATGTTAAAACTGCATCCTTGTCTGCTGAGCCATCATACTGTCCTCTCCTTCCGATGCATAAGCCAACAAGGGCATTTGGTACGGAGGGACAGCTTTTCCTTCAATGGTGGAACTGATGAATCTAACACACAATGAGCGGATACAAGGCACACAACAACAACCACATGTTACTAAAATGGCAATAAAAGTAGCTATAGAAATAAAAAAACATTATTAAACCTTTCCATTGACCAAACATGTTTGTAAACCATTCCTCCAAGGGGTTGTGCACCCTGATTGTTCATGCATAGTTATGGATAGTGTGCGAAGGCCTTCTAAAGCCTTTGTGACGGAACCGTCCGGAGCCGTATTGTTTGGAATGAAAGTACAACACATATCACCAAACATTGAACACACACCTCCTTTCTCAGCTAACAGCATGTCAAGGCCATTCTATTCTGAACTGCCATAAGGGAAGTCGGCCCCAGCTGTTCAGCGAGTCCTTCTACAGCGTCCCTAGTGAGATTAGCTAAACGGAGCACATTGTAATGTACATAGTTGATCCTGTCTACATTATTCCATCACTACCTGCTTGGAAAGTGAAGGTTTGTTTAGGAGACATTTTGGTAACAACTACCTCATGTTTGGCCCGTTTTACCCTAGTTACGGACTCCTCTGGCGGGGGAATGGAGTCTGGGTGGTCAATGGAATCATTAAAACAAAAATAAAGGCAAGGGTGAACACACATTATTTCTGTTATTAATAATAGGAGATTTACTAGGACACAAGGAATTAACACCCAATCAAATAATAAGGCTATTCGCTAATGGGCCATATAACTAAGAATGGTGTTTAAGATACAAACAGTGTCCCAAGTAAACCACATTCCCACTAGCAGAGTACACCAACAAACAATAAGGAAGTGTAATCCACAGTCTGTCATTATTGTGTTGTGTTGCAACAGACTTTGCTTCAGAAGTTCCCATCACAGTACAGATTAAACAAACCAGATGCAACTGTTGAACTAAGCAATATGTCAAACTATTCCTGTGCCTCTTCCTATGTATACCTTTTAATAACACTCAACATGCTATTATCTGGCACAACATCTTGTTTGCTTCTTTTATCTTCCCTGCACACTACTAAGACACCACTTCAATTCACCCATATCTCCTCTTTATTGTCACTTGCCACTCAAAAACATGTGCATAACAGTACCTTTAATCAGTGGTCCGTGTTATTGTAATTAGGTTCCTCTGAACACAATGCTAAAATCTCCTAAGGAGATTCTTTAAAACAGGGTGTAAAATAGTACCCTGTAATGGTAAATACTGTGCTCCCAGAACCTGTTAAATATTCAGTAAAACCTGTTAAATAGTCTGGTGATTGGGGAGACTTTCACTGCCTTTAATTAGGCCTAACCTCTCGTTATATATAACCTACTGCTCTTATTAGAAAGAGGCCCTATAGGTGGGCATACAAATGCTGCTACTTATTGGAAAGTGCCCCTAAAGGTGGGAGTAAAAAAGTCGGTCCTATATGGAGTCGTGTGTTTCAGGGGTCGGGGTCCCGTAGACTCGTGTCCGCCTCCTCGCCGGCCGTAATCTCCTTTCCAAGATCGCCTGTTGTTACCTCTGTGTCTTTGTCCTTGTCATCTGTTGTGTGGGTCGTTGCTTCTGCTGGGCTGTCGTCGTCAGATGTGTCGTTCTCTCTCGTCCTGCTGCAGCGATGTCAGTTCTGATGTCGTCTAACGTCCTTGCTGGAGGTTTTCCAACGGCGCACTGGCTCCAATGATACCACGTTTCCCCCTTTCCTTCGAGGCGAACTGCATGTGATGTCCTCTGAGTCACTCTGTGCGGGCCGGTGAACCTTGGGTTGAGCCACTTCGGACGGATGACCTTCAGCCAGATGAATTCTGCGGTGTTAGCCTCGTGCTTCTCCGGTCCCCCTTTGGCGTCAGCAACCTGGGTGGAGAAATCTCATACCAAGCCCTTAAGTTGCTGGTAGTATGGTTTGCTATCCATCTCTTCTACTTCTTTCCCTACTGCTAATGCTCCAGGACCCGGAAACTGATGGCCGTGGGTCAGCTCAAATGGGGAGAAACCTGTCCCTCAGTTAATGTGTTCATAAACAAAGTCCGACACCGGCTATATCAACCTGTTTCAGAGGAAGGTGGAGTCCCCTGTGCCGTCTTGACTTGCCGTGTCTTCTCTGTCAGAGGCAGAGGTTTCATCTTCTCATAGTCCTAAAAAATTTGACGCGTTTTGCAACAAAGTCAAGTATTTCTTCATCTGTAGGGGTATGTGTTGATACAGGTGTTCTTTTAATGTCATGAGGGGAACTGGGTGAGGGGGGGTTAGAGGTGGAGGGAAGCGTATAGGGAGGGGGTCGGGTCTTTAAGGGGTTGTATAAATCTGGATAGAGGAGGGGACCGCCCTCTGGGATGTCTGGGAGGGGCCCACCATATGGCTTCTCCTTCCTGACTGGCTCTATCACTTCTGTGGGAGGGGCTGGTGCAGGACTGGGAGGGGCTGCTATGGCGGGCAGATTTTGGAGTTTTGCTCAGAGGGCAGGCTACTGCCACTCCATTCATAACTAAGGCTGCGTTATGGCCTATTCTCCTTAGCTTGTCAACTAGCTCCTTTTCTTTGTTAATAGAAGCCCTGATAAAACCTGCCTTCTGCTTGTTGAGAGTTTCTAATTTCTGAACCAACTGTCGCTCGTATGTATTGAGTGCTGTGGCTAGGAGACTTATTGCCTCGTCACCCTCTACTCTATTCTCTGCGATCATCTGATCGTGTAAGAAACGGAGATCCCTGCTCGCCTTTTTATGATCTCCGGGCTTAAGTCCGCTAAGTATCAATCTCTCTGCTTGTCCCCACTGTTCCCTTAAACTACCCGGAACAGGGACTCCTAATTCTCTCTCTTCACGTTCAAATTCTCCTTCCATTTTGACTTCGTTCGTATCTGCTTCTCCTAAAGGTTTTAGTTTTTATAAAAAATACCAGATATTTCTTCATACTATAATTTACTAATATTGCAGTTTTATTCCCACCGGTATATAGTCTGATAGTTTTCGGTGCGAGGTGTATTTCAACCAGTTACTGAGACTTCCAAGAGCGCTTCGACACCCTCTTACGAGGATGCGGCCCAAGGCACTGAGTCGAAACCCAGTCTCCAATAACCTTTGATCGTCACGTATATGCTATCAGATACAAATAAGATTCTACAATACTTTCAGGGACGGTCCTTTCAAATTGATGTTGAAAATTGCGTCCCTTACTGCGTATTTTTCACATATAATATACAAACACAGTTAATCACACTCAAAATAAATATAGCTAACGTAGCCCCAGATCCGTCTAAGGGTTGCCTGTGTACGTTAGTCGATGAGCCCCAACCCCAGAATTCGTCTTAAGAATTACTGTGTGTGTCACCTTATTTCTCTGAGTATTTGCAGCTGGGCTTCCTTTACCAATTTATAACCACTGAAATCTCGTTAAAAAAAAAATGAGATAGTACTGTCTGCCTTATATAGAAACTAGAACACTGAGAGACCCCAGTGACAACTCTAAAATGTGGTGAATCTCCAATCACAGATTTTGAATGTAACCGGTATCTGCTTACCTCTGTCTTTAGAAACCCGGGTTTTTTAGTTGTCACTGGCGCTCGGAGGTGTTTGACCCTGGACCACTGCGTCCGCTGTTTTGTCAGATGTGCCGCTGTTCAGGACCCTTCTCTCATCACGTCGGGGTCACCAAATTGTTGTAGTGGCCCCCTCAGGCAGCCGTCAAGAGGGCCGGCCCTACTTCAGCGCGTTTGTTGATGAGAAGAAGAGGTCGTTGAAAGCAGCACAAAAGAAAACTACAAAATAAAAGGCTATGTTAAATCAACTAGTTTATTAGCAAAACAGACAGTCCAATTCTCACAGAGTACTCTGGACTCCATTCTACCACCGTGGATACAAGTTATCCGGACAGTCAGTCAGAAGGGAGTGCTACAGTTTTCAAATGTTACTGTAGTTATACCTCCTGGACGACCCCCAAGCAGTGAGTCAGCTGGTGTTGAAAACTAAAACTTGATGAAGGTTGTCCCTCTTCCTTTTTCCAACCCATGGCCTGTTGAGTGAGCATGTTCACTCTTCCTAAAAAAGACAAATATATATCCACAAACAAAAAAGTAAGTATTCACATCAAAAGGCAATACTGAGTGAGAAGCCTGATAGACATGACTAAACCCAATCGTTAAAAGGTTGTTGAACTGGTAATTACAGTAAAGTAATACCCCAATATATGTTTTTAAGGAGGGAACTCTCTGTAAAACAGTTATCAGGGCTGCCTTATCACAGTGTGTAGTGTTAGTGTAGTGTTAATACCAACCTGCTTTTGTCATGTATTTTGTGACCAGAGCTGCCCTGGAGAGAAAGCTGTTCACCTATAATGAATGTTACAATTAATGATCGGTCACCATTACATAACAATATTACCTACACATCATAGATCTTGAACTGGATGGTTTAAGAGAAAACATGAGTACTGACTTCCTACAATATGCATGCATTTAGTGTTGCTGAACATATGAACTGCCTATCTTTCATTTGAACTCAGACATAAAGGATATGCTTTAAACCAGGGCCAGTCAAATCCTCTGGAAAAACTCCAGTTCCACATTTTTGTTCCACTCCATCGCCGAGGCCCTTTAGCCACTATTACAACTCTGTGTTGAAGACTGTCTTTACAACACATGTGCAAATACATGCATTTAAACATATTTCTCTAGCAGGCACCTCCACTATCCAACAGCTAATGTCATTTACCTGTATAAACTATAAATGCTATCCAGCTAAAAACTTTGACCGGAAGGCCGGAGGCTGCTAGCTGCACGTGGCCTATTGTAAAAGCTAAACACACTACAAAACTCAACCTAACATCCAGGAATGAAACGCTATAGAGACTGTGCTACAGTGGAAGAAATAAAAGCAATATTATTCCGTGTTTTAAAGAAATAAACTCCCCTTGATTTGAGGTCCGTTGTCAGATGAAATGAATGAAAGTCAGGTGCAACGTCACGTAGCCACGTTACGTTACCCACAGGTAACGTAACGTGGCTACGTCACGCTGCCGTTAAGCGCGACGTAACGTTGCCGTGGTAACGACGGAATCTTCGTCTGGTTTATTGTTGTTAAAATAAAATGATTATTATTACTATTAAACAAAAAGCATTTGAAATACATTCAGTAGCCATCGTAATTCCGATGTGGGGGATGTTGGATTTTGGAGCACCACCCCTCTGAGTGGCTGAAGGTTCAACCCGCTCCGCGCTGTTCGTTTGATGAGTGGTCTGCTATGAAAGGAAGGGCTCAGACACAGAGATATGAGATTTAACAATAAGCTGATTTAATGGTAGAAAACAACAGTACAACATAACGAAGTACTAATATAACGAAGTACTCCGGGCCTCCGCTCTTCCACCGTGCGCTGTACGTATCAGACAGTCAGACCGAACAGAGGCCCCGTTGGTACAGAATTCACAATATTTATGCACACAAATGCAGAGGAGTTCTTGGGGAGGAGTTGTGTCGGTTGCTCCTCCCTAGGTGTTCGGACTCACTCCTGGGCGCCGGTCAGTCTCTGGTCATCTTTTATGGCAGCCCACCATAAACAATTTATGGCAGCCCCACCATAAACAACCATGGGTTGAACGGGGGTTTGAGGTACCAATATCCCAATCTTTCCCTCAGTACAATCTCTGCATAGACTCAATGGTGTCAGTTTTATTACCTTTCTCCTGCAACAAAACCCCCCTCCCTCCTATCAGGTCATAAACAACTGAATCCACTACATTCCTAAGTCACGCACACACAATTGAGCACAGCAAACAAAGGAAAATAAGAACATTTGGTCTAGTTTCATAAGCATACATTTTACACAGATGATATGTGGGGCCAAAGTTATAATTATATTTAACAGGTTATACAGATTCCTTTAATCCCCCTTTTGATCTCACCTCAAGAGATCAATTCACACAAAGCATTCGAAACATAACCACTGTCATTCTTTTCTACGGCGTCTGTCCCCCACATTATATAAATCCATCAGAAGCTGGGATTTAGAGTACCTTAAACCTTTGGGGACTGCCACCAGAACAACCTCTTATGACAGTGGAGGGAGACCAAAGTATGTTAAAACTGCGTCCTTGTCTGCTGAGCCATCGTACTGTCCTCTCCTTCCGATGCATAAGCCAACAAGGGCATTTGGTACGGAGGGACAGCTTTTCCTTCAATGGTGGAACTGATGAATCTAACACACAATGAGCGGATACAAGGCACACAACAACAACCACATGTTACTAAAATGGCGATAAAAGTAGCTATAGAAATAAAAAAAACATTATTAAACCTTTCCATTGACCAAACATGTTTGTAAACCATTCCTCCAAGGGGTTGTATCCCTGATTGTTCATGCATAGTTATGGATAGTGTGCGAAGGCCTTCTAAAGCCTTTGTGACGGAACCGTCCGGAGCCGTATTGTTTGGAATGAAGTACAACACATATCACCAAACATTGAACACACACCTCCTTTCTCAGCTAACAGCATGTCAAGGGCCATTCTATTCTGAACTGCCATAAGGGAAGTCGGCCCCAGCTGTTCAGCGAGTCCTTCTACAGCGTCCCTAGTGAGATTAGCTAAACGGAGCACATTGTAATGTACATAGTTGATCCTGTCTACATTATTCCATCACTACCTGCTTGGAAAGTGAAGGTTTGTTTAGGAGACATTTTGGTAACAACTACCTCATGTTTGGCCCGTTTGACCCTTGTTACGGACTCCTCTGGCGGGGGAATGGAGTCTGGGTGGTCAATGGAATCATTAAAACAAAATAAAGGCAAGGGTGAACACACATTATTTCTGTTATTAATAATAGGAGATTTACTAGGACACAAGGAATTAACACCCAATCAAATAATACGGCTATTCGCTAATGGGCCATATAACTAAGAATGGTGTTTAAGATACAAACAGTGTCCCAAGTAAACCACATTCCCACTAGCAGAGTACACCAACAAACAATAAGGAAGTGTAATCCACAGTCTGTCATTATTGTGTTGTGTTGCAACAGACTTTGCTTCAGAAGTTCCCATCACAGTACAGATTAAACAAACCAGATGCAACTGTTGAACTAAGCAATATGTCAAACTATTCCTGTGCCTCTTCCTATGTATACCTTTTAATAACACTCAACATGCTATTATCTGGCACAACATCCTGTTTGCTTCTTTTATCTTCCCTGCACACTACTAAGACACCACTTCAATTCACCCATATGTCCTCTTTATTGTCACTTGCCACTCAAAAACATGTGCATAACAGCACCTTTAATCAGTGGTCCGTGTTATTGTAATTAGGTTCCTCTGAACACAATGCTAAAATCTCCTAAGGAGATTCTTTAAAACAGGTGTAAAATAGTACCCTGTAATGGTAAATACTGTGCTCCCAGAACCTGTTAAATATAAGGTCTGGTGATTGGGGAGACTTTCACTGCCTTTAACTATAGGCCTAACCTCTCGTCATATATAACCTAACACTCTTATTAGAAAGAGGCCCTATAGGTGGGCATACAAATGCTGCTACTTATTGGAAAGTGCCCCTAAAGGTGGGAGTAAAAAAGTCGGTTCCTATATGGAGTCGTGTGTTTCAGGGGTCGGGGTCCCGTAGACTCGTGTCCGCCTCCTCGCCGGCCGTAATCTCCTTTCCAAGATCGCCTGTTGTTACCTCTGTGTCTTTGTCCTTGTCATCTGTTGTGTGGGTCGTTGCTTCTGCTGGGCTGTCGTCGTCAGATGTGTCGTTCTCTCGTCCTGCTGCAGCGATGTCAGTTCTGATGTCGTCTAACGTCCTTGCTGGAGGTTTTCCAACGGCGCACTGGCTCCAATGATACCACGTTTCCCCCTTTCCTTCGAGGCGAACTGCATGTGATGTCCTCTGAGTCACTCTGTGCGGGCCGGTGAACCTTGGGTTGAGCCACTTCGGACGGATGACCTTCAGCCAGATGAATTCTGCGGTGTTAGCCTCGTGCTTCCGGTCCCCCTTTGGTGTCAGCAACCTGGGTGGAGAAATCTCATACCAAGCCCTTAAGTTGCTGGTAGTATGGTTTGCTATCCATCTCTTCTACTTCTTTCCCTACTGCTAATGCTCCAGGACCCGGAAACTGATGGCCGTGGGTCAGCTCAAATGGGGAGAAACCTGTCCCTCAGTTAATGTGTTCATAAACAAAGTCCGACACTATATCAACCTGTTTCAGAGGAAGGTGGAGTCCCCTGTGCCGTCTTGACTTGCCGTGTCTTCTCTGTCAGAGGCAGAGGTTTCATCTTCTCATAGTCCTAAAAAATTTGACGCGTTTTGCAACAAAGTCAAGTATTTCTTCATCTGTAGGGGTATGTGTTGATACAGGTGTTCTTTTAATGTCATGAGGGGAACTGGGTGAGGGGGGGTTAGAGGTGGAGGGAAGCGTATAGGGAGGGGGTCGGGTCTTTAAGGGGTTGTATAAATCTGGATAGAGGAGGGGACCGCCCTCTGGGATGTCTGGGAGGGGCCCACCATATGGCTTCTCCTTCCTGACTGGCTCTATCACTTCTGTGGGAGGGGCTGCTATGGCGGGCAGATTTTTGGCGGGAGTTTCTCTCAGAAGGCAGGATACTGCCACTCCATTCATGACTAAGGCTGCGTTATGGCCTATTCTCCTTAGCTTGTCAACTAGCTCCCTTTTCTTGTTAAGTTTAGAAGCCCTGATAAAACCTGCCTTCTGCTTGTTGAGAGTTTCTAATTTCTGAACCAACTGTCGCTCGTATGTATTGAGTGCTGTGGCTAGGAGACTTATTGCCTCGTCACCCTCTACTCTATTCTCTGCGATCATCTGATCGTGTAAGAAACGGAGATCCCTGCTCGCCTTTTTATGATCTCCGGGTTTAAGTCCGCTAAGTATCAATCTCTCGCTTGTCCCCACTGTTCCCTTAAACTACCCGGAACAGGGACTCCTAATTCTCTCTCTTCACGCTCAAATTCTCCTTCCATTTTGACTTCGTTCGTATCTGCTTCTCCTAAAGGTTTTAGTTTTTTATAAAAAATACCAGGTACTTCTGTGTACTATACTTAACTAATTGTTGTAGTTTTATTCCCACCGGTATACAGTCTGATAATTGTCGGTGCGAGGTGTATTTAAACCAGTTACGGCGACTCTCAAGAGCGCTTCTCCTAAAGGTTTTAATTTCTTATATAGAAATACCAGATATTTCTGCATACTATAATTAACTAATTATTGTAGTTTCTCAAGAGCGCTTCTCGGCCTCTTACGAGGGTGCGGCCCCAGGCCTGGAGTCGAAACCCAGTCTACAATAACTTTTACTCGTCACGTATATGCTATCAGATACAAATAAGATTCTACAATACTCTCAGGGACGGTCCTTTCAAATTGATGTTGAAAATATTATAATATACAACCACAGTTAATCACACTCAAAATAAATATATCTAACGTAACCCCAGATCCGTCTAAGGATTGCCTGTGTACGTTAGTCGATGAACCCCAAAACCAGAATCTTTCTAAAGATTGCTGTGTGTGTCACCTTATTTCTCAGAGTATTTCAGCTGGACTTCTTTTACAAATTTCTTTTTTATAACCACTGAAATCTCGGACGACGATTGCAGCTGGGATTCCTTTACAATTTTTTAAAAACCACTGCAATCTCGTTACACAATTAATCATATTCCCCGTACAGTCTAGTTGACTTTTATAGTGCGATGTATATTTCAACAGATGGAGAGACTTCCAAAAGCGCTTCGACACCCTCTTCCGAGGATGTGGCTTTTGGCAAGGAGTCGAAACCCAGTCTACAGAATCTCTTTATCGTCACGTTTAGTCTTCTAGATTAACCCCACAGCAAGAGTTTGCGAGATCCGGTCATTCCAAATTGATTTTGGAAGTTGCGTTTCTCCTCTTGAAATACCCCACATATAACACACTGCAGCTCCTCTTTGAGACTGGAAAGTGTTATTCTGTAGTACTGTTCCTTCTACCGTAAGACTAAAACACTGAAAAATGCCGCTGACAACTCTAAAATGTTGTAGTATAGCCAATCACAGATTTTGATAATAACAGGTATCTGCTCACCTTTCAGTTGTGGGGCGCCCTGGTTTAGTTGTCAGAGGTATTCGAGGTGTCTTCCCTGGACCGTTCGTCCGCTGGCTGCCGGTGTTCCTTCTATGAGACCCTACTCATCACGTCGGTCGGTCACCAAATTGTTGGATTTTGGAGCACCACCCTTCTGAGTGGCTGAAGGTTCAAACCCGCTCCGCGCTGTTCATTTGATGAGTGGTCTGCTATGAAAGGAAGGGCTCAGACACAGAGATATGAGATTAACAATAAGCTGATTTAATGGTAGAAAACAACAGTACAACATAACGAAGTACTAATATAACGAAGTACTCCGGGCCTCCGCTCTTCCACCGTGCGCTGTACGTATCAGACAGTCAGACCGAACAGAGGCCCCGTTGGTAAGAATTCACAATATTTATGCACACAAATGCAGAGGAGTTCTTGGGGAGGAGTTGTGTCGGTTGCTCCTCCCTAGGTGTTCGGACTCACTCCTGGGCGCCGGTCAGTCTCTGGTCATCTTTTATGGCAGCCCACCATAAACAATTTATGGCAGCCCCCATAAACAACCATGGGTTGAACGGGGGTTTGAGGTACCAATATCCCAATCTTTCCCTCAGTACAATCTCTGCATAGACTCAATGGTGTCAGTTTTATTACCTTTCTCCTGCAACAAAACCCCCCTCCCTCCTATCAGGTCATAAACAACTGAATCCACTACATTCCCAAGTCACGCACACACAATTGAGCACAGCAAACAAAGGAAAATAAGAACATTTGGTCTAGTTTCATAAGCATACATTTTACACAGATGATATGTGGGGCCAAAGTTATAATTATATTTAACAGGTTATGCAGGTTCCTTTAGGGAGTGGTTTTCACCATCATTATCATCATTATATATGTTTAAATGACTAATATTGGCCTACAATACCCCTTTATTGATCGAATAGGAATATAATCAGGGGCACATAACTTTTTTGCCCTGGTTCTCAAAGGAGCACCTGGAGATGTTGCTTGGTGCGCATCCTTAAAATGAAATAAACCGGACCTTTTGAGGGGTACTTGACTTTATGAACGGGGGGGGGGGGGTGAAGCCTCGCAGCAGGGTTACTGTGCGGAGCGCATGAAGCAGACCCTTCACGCGATAGCGAGGGGTAGAGCGAGGGATCGCAGATGCTCACGGACGGATTAAAAAAATTAAACCTAAATAGCTCGCGAATTATACTTTGGCGGCCGTTAATATACCTGGGCGGCCCTGATATAACTGTCTTTTAAATAACCTAAACTAAAGGGAACCATCTATTTGACACAGCTGAAGCTCTGGCCTTCCTTAAA
>JAAKFY010000118.1:1079-18579 GCA_011823955.1 Dissostichus mawsoni
TATTAACGGCCCCCGGGATATAGGCGCCGACCGGGTATATTAACGTCCGCCCTATATTACGGCCGCCCGGGTATATTAACGGCCGCCCTATCGTAATTACGGCCGCCCGGGTATATTACGGCCGCCCGGGTTATTAACCGCAAAGTATATTCGCGGAGCTAT
The DNA here is from genome assembly GCA_011823955.1 of Dissostichus mawsoni. Lineage (NCBI taxonomy): Eukaryota > Metazoa > Chordata > Actinopteri > Perciformes > Nototheniidae > Dissostichus > Dissostichus mawsoni. The sequence continues at coordinate 1,242 of JAAKFY010000118.1, forward strand.
TTAGGTTTCATTTTTTTAATCCGTCCGCGAGCATCTGCGATCCTCGCTCTACCCCTCGCTATCGCGTGAAGGGTCTGCTTTATGCGCTCCCGCACAGTAACCCTGCTGTGAGGCTTCATGAGCGTGCTCACTAACCCCCCCCCCCCCCCGTTCATAAAGTCAAGTACCCCTCAAAAGGTCTTTTTATTTCATTTTAAGGATGCGCACCAAGCAACATCTCCAGGTGCTCCTTTGAGAACCAGGGCAACAAAGTTACGTTCACCCCTGAAATATTCCGATTCGATCAATAAAGGGTATTGTAGGCCAATATTAGTCATTTAAAACATAATGATGATAATGATGGTGAAAACCACTCCCCCCACATCGGAATTACGATGGCTACTGACTGTATTTCAAATGCTTTTTGTTTAATAGTAATAATCATTATTTTTTTTAACAACAATAAACCAGAAGAAGATTCCGTCGTTACCACGGCAACGTTATGTCGCGCTTAACGGCAACGTGACGTAGCCTAACCCACCAAAACATAATGAACAAATCATTGTTTTTATTTTGATGCTACTTCAGGGCAAGCTTTGCAGATAAATTCAAATGTAAACAACAGTTTTGTGTATTATCTAATTGATCTCTCGACCTCTCAACTATTATTTTCCCAGCTGGAGAAGTTGCATGCCCTTGGCTTGAAGCCCCTGCTGCTGCTGGGATATATGCAAAACTATTTGAATATTACATATATTATAAGTACTTGTGAAAGTACAAAGTTCAAATAACATACAGATGTACAATGTCTTTTGTCTGCCTGCCACAGGGGGGGGCGGAGCACCTTTATGACTGGGAGCCCTGCACCGTTTGGTATGTTCATTTGCTTTTGTACAATTACATCTACGTGTGCTGTTAACATGTGTGCTAATTGTTGGCACGCCATCATCTTAGGTGGCATTTGTTAAAGAAAAATGCCAAAGGTTCTGCTGTCTCTAGCTATACACAAGTTATTCATTCTTCTTCTTCACCCTCCCTTTATTTTGATTTTGTTCTCAGTGGTATGTCCTGGCCTCCATCCTGGCAACCAGCCTGATTCCCACCCCATGCAAATCCCATTGCCAAACAAAACAATAAATGTTTGCTGTTTTATGTAATTAATAAAGTGCAACAGACGTAAACATGTGTTGACTTGAAGGATCTGTATGTATTGTTTTATGGCCACTGGCAATTCATTTCACAGGTGAATTGCATATTGATGTAAAATGAAGCTCAGCGCAAGTTCTTTCAGGAAGACTGGGTATATATTTATACATTCACTCCGCAGCTAGAATCAGCTCATCACAGGCGTTCTCTTTAACCTATTACATTTCACCTCATTCTCCAGCAGCCAATCACCGTGCTGCAGCCACACTTTAAAATGGCAGTCAGCTGTTATTTCAGGTTGTCATGCTGCCGCCCGCCTCCTCCCCATCCACCTCCTCCCCATCACACCTCCTCCCCATCCACCTCCTCCCATCCACCTCCTCCCCATCACACCTCCTTTCATCACACCTCCTCCCCATCACACCTCCTCCCCATCACACCTCCTTTCATCACACCTCCTCCCCATCACACCTCCTCCCCATCCACCTCCTCCCCATCCACCTCCTCCCCATCACACCTCCTCCCCATCACACCCCTCCCCATCACACCTCCTCCCCATCACACCTCCTCCCCATCACACCTCCTCCCATCCACCTCCTCCCCATCCACCTCCTCCCCATCACACCTCCTCCCCATCACACCTCCTCCCCATCACACCTCCCCCCCATCCACCTCCTCCCCATCACACCTCCTCCCCATCACACCTCCTCCCATCCACCTCCTCCCCATCCACCTCCTCCCCATCACACCTCCTCCCCATCACACCTCCTCCCCATCACACCTCCTCCCCATCCACCTCCTCCCCATCCACCTCCTCCCCATCCACCTCCTCCCCATCACACCTCCTCCCCATCACACCTCCTCCCCATCCACCTCCTCCCCATCCACCTCCTCCCCATCACACCTCCTCCCCATCACACCTCCTCCCCATCACACCTCCTCCCCATCCACCTCCTCCCCATCACACCTCCTCCCCATCACACCTCCTCCCCATCCACCTCCTCCCCATCCACCTCCTCCCCATCACACCTCCTCCCCATCACACCTCCTCCCCATCACACCTCCTCCCCATCCACCTCCTCCCCATCCACCTCCTCCCCATCCACCTCCTCCCCATCACACCTCCTCCCCATCACACCTCCTCCCCATCCACCTCCTCCCCATCCACCTCCTCCCCATCACACCTCCTCCCCATCACACCTCCTCCCCATCCACCTCCTCCCCATCACCCTCCTCCCCATCCACCTCCTCCCCATCACACCTCCTCCCCATCACACCTCCTCCCCATCCACCTCCTCCCCATCACACCTCCTCCCCATCCACCTCCTCCCCATCCACCTCCTCCCCATCACACCTCCTCCCCATCACACCTCCTCCCCATCCACCTCCTCCCCATCCACCTCCTCCCCATCACACCTCCTCCCCATCACACCTCCTCCCCATACACCTCCTCCCCATCACACCTCCTCCCCATCCACCTCCTCCCCATCACACCTCCTCCCCATCACACCTCCTCCCCATCCACCTCCTCCCCATCACACCTCCTCCCCATCCACCTCCTCCCCATCACACCTCCTCCCCATCCACCTCCTCCCCATCACACCTCCTCCCCATCACACCTCCTCCCCATCACACCTCCTCCCCATCCACCTCCTCCCCATCACACCTCCTCCCCATCACACCTCCTCCCATCCACCTCCTCCCCATCCACCTCCTCCCCATCACACCTCCTCCCCATCACCCTCCTCCCCATCCACCTCCTCCCCATCACCTCCTCCCATCACACCTCCTCCCCATCACACCTCCTCCCCATCCACCTCCTCCCATCCACCTCCTCCCCATCCACCTCCTCCCCATCACACCTCCTCCCATCACACCTCCTCCCCATCCACCTCCTCCCCATCCACCTCCTCCCCATCCACCTCCTCCCCATCACACCTCCTCCCCATCACACCTCCTCCCCATCACACCTCCTCCCCATCCACCTCCTCCCCATCACACCTCCTCCCCATCACACCTCCTCCCCATCCACCTCCTCCCCATCACACCTCCCCATCCACCTCCTCCCCATCACACCTCCTCCCCATCCACCTCCTCCCCATCACACCTCCTCCCCATCACCTCCTCCCTCACACCTCCTCCCCATCCACCTCCTCCCCATCACACCTCCTCCCCATCACACCTCCTCCCCATCCACCTCCTCCCATCACACCTCCTCCCCATCACACCTCCTCCCCATCACACCTCCTCCCCATCCACCTCCTCCCCATCCACCTCCTCCCCATCACACCTCCTCCCCATCACACCTCCTCCCCATCACACCTCCTCCCCATCCACCTCCTCCCCATCACACCTCCTCCCATCACACCTCCTCCCCATCCACCTCCTCCCCATCACACCTCCTCCCCATCACACCTCCTCCCCATCACACCTCCTCCCCATCCACCTCCTCCCCATCACACCTCCTCCCCATCACACCTCCTCCCCATCACACCTCCTCCCCATCCACCTCCTCCCATCCACCTCCTTTCATCATATCAGTGCCAGGAGAGTTAATCCAAAGACCTCATCACACCCTCTTCATCCCATCTCCTCATCAAATCCAGATCTTCATCATCATCACCGGTGTCTAGACCCCGGGGGGTTCCCTATAAGCTCACGGCTGCATTTCCCCCTTTAGATATACCATTTCAGGATCGGGGTCTAATCGCCAAAGACTTAACATTTATCACATGACATGTGTCAATAAATGTTCTTTAAACAACATGAAGTCTCCTGATTGAAATACACAGAAGCAGCCCACAAGGGGTCCTTGAGAGGATAGTACACTATGGAAAACATTAATAACAGAATGCTTAATGCACAAAACATCAAGAAATAAGTAGCCAATGCTTCAATCCTTTGGGAATACACTGTTTATAGGCTATTTTAATTTAATAATACATTACATTTATAAAGCGCTTTTCCTGGTGCTCAAAGCTCTTGCAGGCAAGTCAAACTAAATAACAACAAAAGTAGAACGTGCTAAGCTAGGGGGAATAAGGGCAAGGGGTTAGTTGATTAGGAGTGGAAGGCAAGAGTGAAAAGGTGAGTTTTGAGGGATTGTTTGATGTGAGAGTGTTGGCGGATCTGACGTGGCTGGAGAGGGAGTTCCAGAGTGTGGGGCCCAGGTCCGGAGCTTTGTCCTGATTGGGCTGCAGTAGGTTAGCTTCAGCAGACCTGAGGCGACGGGTGGGGGCAAGGTTGTTGAGGGCTTTGAAAGGGAAAGTAATATTTGAAAGTCAATGCGGTGTTTGATGGGGAGCTCTTGATGGGAGAAAGGTAGTGTTATTATTCTTTCCCCAGTTAACTAAGCTATGCTGAACTGCCAGTAGATCACTTCTAAAGTAAAGACCAGTACAGGCGCTTCAAAGGTTTTCTACTCGTTTTATTGTGGTCTTTTTGGACAGCGGAAGGCTAGATTACCCATGATCCTCAGCTACCGTTGCCGTGGAAACGGAGCAGGTCCACTCTCCGCTACCTGCATAACCTCATTTATTTCAGATACCAAACGTACTTTTTCCGAGTATTGGTGTTACAAAATACATCCATCTTAACTAAACTGGAACCAGCAGTATCATTTATCTTGTTAACACTTCAAAGTTGACCATTTTTTAACCCGCACCGCCTAGTGGTTAAAGCACGTTATTGAATTCTTTTGTTGAATTATGTTATATTTGATGAAAACATATTAACATATTAAGAGTACATACATAGGGGGAAAGTAGAAGGTCAATGATAGAAATATAGAATAGAACATATGAAGAAGAAACTGATCTCTACAGTAACACAGTTTAGAGCAGGACGTCCAAAGATATCAACAGGAGGATGTGCAAAACAGACCAACTAATCAGGCTTTATTTAAACATTAAAGAATACTTTAAGTTAAGGTCTTCTTCTGAATAAGAACAAAGCGTTGGAGGTATCCACAGATACATATTAAGTCTGACAAAGTACTTAACGTCTAATATATTGCATAGTTTGTTTTGGGACTTGACAATCAACTTTCCTGCAATGTTAACTAAGCACTTATTTTGACTGATATTATACATATGTATTAAACTCTTATAAGATGTATATAGATAGAATAAGAAATGTGCAGAATAGGACAGTTTAATGGTGGAGGTACACATATCGATAGATGTCTTGTAATGCACTGTTCAGGAACCTGCGACCCAAGTTTTGCCTCTCCGACCTTTTGCCTCTCCGACCTTTTGCCTCTCCGACCTTTTGCCTCTCCGACCTTTTGCCTCTCTGACCTTTTGCCTCTCTGACCTTTTGCCTCTCCGACCTTTTGCCTCTCCGACCTTTTGCCTCTCCGACCTTTTGCCTCTCTGACCTTTTGCCTCTCTGACCTTTTGCCTCTCCGACCTTTTGCCTCTCTGACCTTTTGCCTCTCCGACCTTTTGCCTCTCCGACCTTTTGCCTCTCCGACCTTTTGCCTCTCCGACCTTTTGCCTCTCCGACCTTTTACCTCTCCGACCTTTTGCCTCTCCGACCTTTTGCCTCTCCGACCTTTTGCCTCTCTGACCTTTTGCCTCTCCGACCTTTTGCCTCTCCGACCTTTTGCCTCTCCGACCTTTTGCCTCTCCGACCTTTTGCCTCTCCGACCTTTTGCCTCTCTGACCTTTTGCCTCTCCGACCTTTTGCCTCTCCGACCTTTTGCCTCTCCGACCTTTTGCCTCTCCGACCTTTTACCTCTCCGACCTTTTACCTCTCCGACCTTTTGCCTCTCTGACCTTTTGCCTCTCCGACCTTTTACCTCTCCGACCTTTTGCCTCTCCGACCTTTTGCCTCTCCGACCTTTTGCCTCTCTGACCTTTTGCCTCTCTGACCTTTTTCCTCTCTGACCTTTTTCCTCTCTGACCTTTTGCCTCTCCGACCTTTTGCCTCTCCGACCTTTTGCCTCTCCGACCTTTTGCCTCTCTGACCTTTTGCCTCTCTGACCTTTTTCCTCTCTGACCTTTTGCCTCTCCGACCTTTTGCCTCTCCGACCTTTTGCCTCTCCGACCTTTTGCCTCTCTGACCTTTTGCCTCTCTGACCTTGTCAGGTATTGAACATTCAATAAATGAGGAACAGAGAATTATTAAATATAAAACACAGAATTTGTGTGATTATACTAAATGATTTACAAATAAACACCACTGGATATTTACAACTGTTACACATGCTGCTGTAACGGAAAATGGCCCCGCTTGGGATCAATAAAGTATATCTTATCTTATCTGAAGATGATCGATGGCTGCTCCCTTGCCAGGTGCATGTCTCAGGCTGATGAACAGCAGGAGGGGGCTCAGACATACGACCAGCTGTTCAACAAAGCTCTTCTGACCCTAGCTGTCATGTGGGTATACTAATGCTGGCCATTATGGACACAAGCAATTTTCACCCATTTATTATTAATGTTTTAAATGTGATAACACCAATGTGTTTCGTATCCCCTAAACCTCTAGGGGTACACAGTTTAATACTGGCAACTTCTAATTATGGGAAATACGAAAACGTCTTTTACTACAATTCCCAGTAGAACGTGCGAGAACATGTTGCGAAACACATTAGCCAGCATGTGTATTCTGGGGGGGGTGGGGGAGGGGGGGTGGACCCGTCCGACTCCACTTTTGGATAGTGTGCCGTGGTTCCATTCCATTGTGCTGTTTGACGCTCGGCGTAACCCTCGGCGCACTGCCACTCCAACATCCAATCACAGAGCTTGAGGACTAATCACAGGGTTTGTCAAGCAAAGCGGAGAGAATACTTACTTCCGGGTGTAACATTCTCAACTACTATAAGCTGCTCCGACCCTCGGTCCTGACGGATGCCAAAAGTCCGACATTATACAATCAATCAAACAAATAAACACAAGGATAATTGTGTTATTGTTGATTAATGTGTAAAATACAAAATTAGAAGTACGAGTTGGGAGTGAGAATGTGTTGGTATTTACCCTGCATTATGCACATGTTACTAATAAAGGATTATTTTATTGTATGAACTCTATTTACAATGTATTCACATTAATAGTTCATAATCAACGAATGACAAAATGCAGTGACAAGAAAACAACCATTGTATAGCACTTGTTTGAGTAATAAGAGGCAGTTTAATATAAAAGGCACGGCAATTTATTTTCATACACATCAGCAAGTCAAAGCGCTTTAAAAACAGAAGTACAAAATATAAAACACATTTTCACATTACTATGAACTCAGTCGGGCGAAACAAGTGCATAGTTTCATATTGTTGTCATATAGTGTTTTATAATGTCTTTATTTTGTATGGCTTTAAGTGTGTTTTAAATGTGTTTTGTCATTATTATGGCGTGCACCAGCGTGTGGACGTGACACGTCGCTTGTGAAAGAGCTCTCCAGTGCCTCTGTGTTGCTTGGCAGAAACCTTTATAGGTCTTCTTCCTCAGACTCAGGGCTAGTGTAGTCATTGTCATCCGACTCCTCAATGTCCTGCTGTAATTGAAGATCATGGCATTCCATAGCGGCTACACCGCTGTACGCATGTACAGCCTGTTTGTGTTGGCTTTTGAGGAAGTGCCACCTCCGACTGAGGACACTCATGAGCCCATGTGCAGCATCCTCTGTCAGGTCACCGGAATCTGTAGAGGAATAATCACACAGCAAAAGGGCTCAATGTAAACAAACCATGACAATTGCAAATCTCTTTGCATTGTACAATGCTGCATATGTAAAAACACTTCAAAATAGGTAAATCCATCTTAAACTGAAGGATGTTACTATATATTGGGTGCCAAATGGGACATGTTGATTAATATTTGATATAGTGCTTAACAATTAGTCAATAGACAGAAAAATCGATTATGATCTTGATAATGAATAGTTTCAGTAATTTACTATTTCACTTTGGCCTGACAGTGACAGATGTGTTCTACTTATGTAAGACATGCAATGTGTTGAAGAGTGGATGAAAATATTCAAATGTTAAGATCTCAGACATACTGCTGGTTTTGATGCCCTCCAAAGTCTGTCCTCTGAGTGCTTCCACTTCTTGCACTTCCTTCAGAAGGAACATGATGTGCTGCGACATCTCTTTCACCAGGATGCTCTGCTCCTCCTCCAAACGTCTGACCAGCATTACCTGGTCAAAGACAGACCTCTTCAACCTGAAGGTGTTGCCTTTAGGTTGAGGAAAGGAATGGAGTAGTGGACAAGGAATATTTATTCATATATTATATTATTACAGAATGATTTTCATTTCTGAGACACAAATCTTTGTAGCGATAGCATTAGTTCTCTATAATGTAAACAAATATTATATATTTGCAGGTATCACCATTGCTTTTTCTGCCCCACAATAAACTGTCATATTTTGGATAAGACTAAAAAAACAACAAGCCAAACTAGCAATTATCCTACCATTTCCATGCCTCTCCCATGGTAGGATGTAGCCCTCTGTCAGACTGCAAGCCAACTCCTCGTCAATCGGTTCTTCCTGCACTCCGGTGTTGTATTGCACAACTTTTTCGCGAAGCTTCTTCTTCAGCTCTGTCATTCTCTTCCTCTTTCTTTGCCTTGCCTGGTTGCTGTCTGCAAAGTGAAACGGAAACAAAACTGTGTCATGGTGCCAGAATGTTTTTGTTGTTTTTGAAAGGTAATTTCAATAACTACTTTTGACAACAAACCATGCTGACGATACAGATCTTGCTTCCTGCGCAAAAGAGTGACGGTGATGTTCTCAATATCCACCCTCAGTCCTTCAGTACACCCTGGGGCGTAGACTCTGTGTAAATAGTTGCAAAAAAATTGGAGAAGAGATACAATCAGTGACAGTCTCAGTTTCAACATATAGCCAACTTATATTGTGTGTCTAAACTTACAGTAATTAACAGATGTATATATGGAATACCTGTGGTATGTCTTACCTGTGACCGCCCATTGCCTGACATCATACACCCACTGCTGTATGGTCTCCTGATCAAGGTTGTGCTCCTTTTTGAAGTCGCTGAAGCTGGCAGCTTCCACCTTTGCCCTCTCTGTGATCTTTACAAAAAAAAGAAAACGTCAGAGCAAAAGCGCCATGCAACACCATAATGCAAAGAACACCAGTTTTCAGTACTAGACCTTCAGAAGAACAGTTGAAACATTACATGACACCATCTGACTTGCAAGAGGAAGTGTGGATAAGGGAGAACGTATATAGCTATGAGGTTACATTGCAGACATCCTTCATAAATATGTAATGTCAGATGAGAAGACAATTGTAATTTGCCCTTACTTTGACATATCTGTGGGCTAAAACTTGATGAAGGTTGTCCCTCTTCCTTCTGTTCCAACCCATGGCCTGTTGAGTGAGCATGTTCACTCTTCCTAAAAAAGACAAAATATATCCCACAAACAAAAAAGTAAGTATTCACATCAAAAAGGCAATACTGAGTGAGAAACCTGATAGACATGACTAAACCCAATCGTTAAAAGGTTGTTGAACTGGTAATTACAGTAAAGTAATACACCAATAATGTTTTTAAGGAGGGAACTCTCTGTAAAACTTATCAGGGCTGCCTTATCACAGTGTGTAGTGTTAGTGTAGTGTTAATACCAACCTGCTTTTGTCATGTATTTTGTGACCAGAGCTGCCCTGGAGAGAAAGCTGTTCACCTATAATGAATGTTACAATTAATGATCGGTCACCATTACATAACAATATTACCTACACATCATAGATCTTGAACTGGATGGTTTAAGAGAAAACATGAGTACTGACTTCCTACAATATGCATGCATTTAGTGTTGCTGAACATATGAACTGCCTATCTTTCATTTGAACTCAGACATAAAGGATATGCTTTAAACCAGGGCCAGTCAAATCCTCTGGAAAAACTCCAGTTCCACATTTTTGTTCCACTCCATCGCCGAGGCCCTTTAGCCACTATTACAACTCTGTGTTGAAGACTGTCTTTACAACACATGTGCAAATACATGCATTTAAACATATTTCTCTAGCAGGCACCTCCACTATCCAACTGTGCCGGGGACAGCTAATGTCATTTACCTGTATAAACTATAAATGCTATCCAGCTAAAAACTTGACCGGAAGGCCGGAGGCTGCTAGCTGCACGTGGCCTATTGTAAAAGCTAAACACACTACAAAACTCAACCTAATATCCAGGAATGAAACGCTATAGAGACTGTGCTACAGTGGAATAAATAAAAGCAATATTATTTCGTGTTTTAAAGAAATAAACTCCCCTTGATTTTAGATACTTACTGTAGTCCGTTGTCAGATGAAATGAATGAAAGTGAGGTGCAACGTGACGTAGCCACGTTACGTTTAACGTGGCTACGTCACGTTGCCGTTAAGCGCGACGTAACGTTGCCGTGGTAACGACGGAATCTTCTTCTGGTTTATTGTTGTTATAATAAAAATGATTATTATTACTATTAAACAAAAGCATTTCAAATACAGTCAGTAGCCATCGTAATTCCGATGTGGGGGGAGTGGTTTTCACCATCATTATCATCATTATATATTTTTTAAATGACTAATATTGGCCTACAATACCCCTTTATTGATCGAATAGGAATATTTCAGGGTGAACGTAACTTTTTTGCCCTGGTTCTCAAAGGAGCACCTGGAGATGTTGCTTGGTGCGCATCCTTAAAATGAAATAAACCGGACCTTTTGAGGGGTACTTGACTTTATGAACGGGGGGGGGGGGGTTAGTGAGCACGCTCATGAAGCCTCGCAGCAGGGTTACTGTGCGGAGCGCATAAAGCAGACCCTTCACGCGATAGCGAGGGGTAGAGCGAGGGATCGCAGATGCTCGCGGACGGATTAAAAAAATTAAACCTAAATAGCTCGCGAATTATACTTTGGTGGCCGTTAATATACTGGGCGGCCGTTAATATACCCGGGCGGCCGTTAATATACCCGGCGGCCGTTAATATACCCGGGCGGCCGTTAATATACCCGGCGGCCGTTAATATACCCGGGCGGCCGTTAATATACCCGGGCGGCCGGGCGGCCGTTAATATACCCGGGCGGCCGTTAATATACCCGGCGGCCGTTAATATACCCGGGCGGCCGTTAATATACCTGGGCGGCCGGGCGGCCGTTAATATACCCGGGCGGCGTTAATATACCCAGGCGGCCGTTAATATACCCGGGCGGCCGGGCGGCCGTTAATATACCCGGGCGGCCGTTAATATACCCGGGCGGCCGGGCGCCATTAATATACCCAGGCGGCGTTAATATACCCGGGCGGCCGTTAATATACCCGGGCGGCCGGGCGGCCGTTAATATACCCGGGCGGCCGTTAATATACCCGGGCGGCCGTTAATATACCCGGGCGGCCGTTAATATACCCGGGCGGCCGTTATATACCCGGGCGGCCCTGATATAACTGTCTTTTAAATAACCTAAACTAAAGGGAACCATCTATTTGACACAGCTGAAGCTCTGGCCTTCCTTAAAAAATAACTAATTTAATGAAATCACAGTTGTATTAAACACAATGCACTGTTTTTTGAGAACAACAATGTGTAAATAATGCACCATAATACATTCTGACGAAAGATACAAATGATTATGAATACAAATAAAATAAAAGAAGCCTCCCGTGAGTTACTACAAGCTATAAAGTAGATTTAAAAAACGTTTTATAGAATAAAAGCTCACTGCAGGACGTTGTAGAAATGCGTGTGTGCACCACGACAAAGGAGCCTCATTCACTTTACATTGGGCTGTTTTGCGTGGTGCTGACACGAACATGTAGCACAATGCGTGACTCCACCACGCATTGCGGTGTTAAGGAGTCGTGGTGGAGTCACGCATTCTGGTGAGACCAGGTTGATACAGAGCTGCTGTGAGAAACCAATGAGAGTTTGGAACATTGACGATGTGAATCTATTCTAGTAGACCTCAACAATGGAATCATGATCAGTAGAAATGGCCCTGACACGGACCTTTAACGGAAACACTTGTATCTGATTTTATAAAACTACAAATGTTTCTTTAAACCTGTTAGACCCCGAGCCTGTTTTTCAGATTTCAGGCTCGAAAATGACATTTCCAGAACAAATGACCATAACTTCTCTTCTAAAAGGGGTAAATTAATAATCTTTTTTCTCAAAGCAATGATAAACCTGTTGAGTTGGATGGAGAAAAGTCAGAATCAATATAGATGTTTTTTATTTTAAAGAAAATTCAGATTGAACATGGTAAAAACTGTAAATTATAGTGTCCGTACTATAGTGAAACTACCCTTGGATGATGGGTTAGAGACTAAAAGCTTTAGGAATCCAAAGTACAACATATCATAAGTACCCTGTATCAAGATTGATGCAAACAAGTGACATTTGACCTTTTTAGAGACATTTGCAAAAAACCCACTTCTGGGGTCATTTGGGTGCATTTTCCATATCTCCGGCCCCTCTTGGTCGATTTTGATGATTGACATCTCTTTCTAACCGTCAGAGCCAATGGAATCGAGGGAAAGTTCCACATCACACACAGGTTACCAAATAAGGAGTGATAGTGACGCGTAGAAAAACCGGAAGTTGCGCTAGCCTCTGTGGCTACCATTAGTAGCTCATTTTGATTCTCCGTTTTTGCATAAAATGGATTTATGGATTATCATAATGTTTTCAAAGTGACAGAAACATTGGATGAACCTATTGATTAACCTTCAGCCGCGGCTTTTCTCGTTTTAATGCCATTGAACACGACTTTTGATCAGAATAACAGCATATCTCCGTGTTTTGCTACCTAAAGCTACGTCGTCTGTATTTGCTTCCCCTGTCAGGAGTTCTGATCGCTCAGTGATGATCCTTATATTTCTATAATCTGTGGAATCTCAGGATGTTAGCTAAGCTTGTTTGTGCAGATCCAATAAGTATATCGATCGGTATAGCTAGAGTTCTGTGCTAACGGCCTTAAGAGTTTTTTGCCCGTGGCTAATTCAGAGGCTCGGCGTTAGCTTTGAGGTTTTTTTTGAAAAATAAATTTAAAAAAGATCAGCTAGCTGAGTTTCTTCCCGTTACCTAGATATGAAACATTCATAGTTTATTCAATCTTAAGAAGCCCTGAGACACTTTTGCTTGCAGATGTTGTGTTTCGGCCCCTTCGGCGGGTCCGTGGGGATAAAGAGGATAATGGTTAGGAGGCATTAATCAATTAGTTAAGGCTAAGGTTAGGGGACAGTTAAGGGATAGTTAAGGCTAAGGTTAAGGGACAGTTAAGGGATAATTAAGGCTAAGGTTAAGGGACAGTTAAGGGATAATTAAGGTTAAGGGACAGTTAAGGGATCATTAAGGCTAAGGTTAAGGGATAATTAAGGCTACGGTTAAGGGATAATTACGGCTAAGGTTAGGGGACAGTTAAGGGATAATTAAGGCTAAGGTTAGGGGACAGTTAAGGGATAATTAAGGCTAAGGTTAAGGGATAATTAAGGTTAAGGGACAGTTAAGGGATAATTAAGGCTAAGGTTAAGGGATAATTAAGGTTAGGGACAGTTAAGGGATAATTAAGGCTAAGGTTAAAGGACATTTAAGGGATAATTAAGGCTAAAGTTAAAGAACAGTTAAGGGATAATTAAGGCTAAGGTTAAGGGATAATTAAGGCTAAGGTTAAGGGACAGTTAAGGGATAATTAAGGCTAAGGTTAAGGGATAATTAAGGCTAAGGTTAGGGGACAGTTAAGGGATAATTAAGGCTAAGGTTAAAGGACATTTAAGGGATAATTAAGGCTAAAGTTAAAGGACAGTTAAGGATAATTAAGGCTAAGGTTAAGGGATAATTAAGGTTAAGGGACAGTTAAGGGATAATTAAGGCTAAGGTTAAGGGACAGTTAAGGGATCATTAAGGCTAAGGTTAAGGGATAATTAAGGCTACGGTTAAGGGATAATTACGGCTAAGGTTAGGGGACAGTTAAGGGATAATTAAGGCTAAGGTTAGGGGACAGTTAAGGGATAATTAAGGCTAAGGTTAGGGGACAGTTAAGGGATAATTAAGGCTAAGGTTAAGGGATAATTAAGGCTAAGGTTAGGGGACAGTTAAGGGATAATTAAGGCTAAGGTTAAAGGACATTTAAGGGATAATTAAGGCTAAAGTTAAAGGACAGTTAAGGGATAATTAAGGCTAAGGTTAAGGGATAATTAAGGCTAAGGTTAAGGGACAGTTAAGGGATAATTAAGGCTAAGGTTAAGGGATAATTAAGGCTAAGGTTAGGGGACAGTTAAGGGATAATTAAGGCTAAGGTTAAAGGACATTTAAGGGATAATTAAGGCTAAAGTTAAAGGACAGTTAAGGGATAATTAAGGCTAAGGTTAAGGGATAATTAAGGTTAAGGGACAGTTAAGGGATAATTAAGGCTAAGGTTAAGGGACAGTTAAGGGATAATTAAGGCTAAGGTTAAGGGATAATTAAGGCTAAGGTTAGGGGACAGTTAAGGGATAATTAAGGCTAAGGTTAAAGGACATTTAAGGGATAATTACGGCTAAAGTTAAAGGACAGTTAAGGGATAATTAAGGCTAGGTTAGGGATAATTAAGGCTAAGGTTAAGGGACAGTTAAGGGATAATTAAGGCTAAGGTTAAGGGATAATTAAGGCTAAGGTTAGGGGACAGTTAAGGGATAATTAAGGCTAAGGTTAAAGGACATTTAAGGGATAATTAAGGCTAAAGTTAAAGGACAGTTAAGGGATAATTAAGGCTAAGGTTAAGGGATAATTAAGGTTAAGGGACACTTAAGGGATAATTAAGGCTAAGGTTAAGGGACAGTTAAGGGATAATTAAGGTTAAGGGACAGTTAAGGGATAATTAAGGTTAAGGGACAGTTAAGGCTAAGGTTAGGGGACAGTTAAGGGATAATTAAGGCTAAGGTTAAGGGACAGTTAAGGGATGATTACGGCTATCGTTAGGGGACAGTTAAGGGATAGTTAAGAGATAATTAAGGCTAAGGTTAGGGGACAGTTAAGGGATAATTAAGGCTAAGGTTGAGGGACAGTTAAAGGATAATTAAGGCTAAGGTTAGGGGACAGTTAAGGGATAATTAAGGCTAAGGTTAAGGGAAAGTTAAGGGATAATTAAGGCTAAGGTTAAAGGACAGTTAAGGGATAAATAATGTTAGGGGACAGTTAAGGGATCATTAAGGTTAAGGGATAGTTAAGGGATAATTAAGGTTAAGGGACAGTTAAGGGATCATTAAGGCTAAGGTTAAGGGATAATTAAGGCTACGGTTAAGGGATAATTACGGCTAAGGTTAGGGGCAGTTAAGGGATAATTAAGGCTAAGGTTAGGGGACAGTTAAGGGATAATTAAGGCTAAGGTTAAGGGATAATTAAGGCTAAGGTTAAGGGACAGTTAAGGATAATTAAGGCTAAGGTTAAGGGACAGTTAAGGGATAATTAAGGCTAAGGTTAGGGACAGTTAAGGGATAATTAAGGCTAAGGTTAAAGGACATTTAAGGGATAATTAAGGCTAAAGTTAAAGACAGTTAAGGGATAATTAAGGCTAAGGTTAAGGATAATTAAGGCTAAGGTTAAGGGACAGTTAAGGGATAATTAAGGTTAAGGGACAGTTAAGGCTAAGGTTAGGGGACAGTTAAGGGATAATTAAGGCTAAGGTTAAGGGACAGTTAAGGGATGATTACGGCTATCGTTAGGGGACAGTTAAGGGATAGTTAAGAGATAATTAAGGCTAAGGTTAGGGGACAGTTAAGGGATAATTAAGGCTAAGGTTGAGGGACAGTTAAAGGATAATTAAGGCTAAGGTTAGGGGACAGTTAAGGGATAATTAAGGCTAAGGTTAAGGGAAAGTTAAGGGATAATTAAGGCTAAGGTTAAAGGACAGTTAAGGGATAAATAATGTTAGGGGACAGTTTAAGGGATCATTAAGGTTAAGGGATAGTTAAGGGATAATTAAGGCTAAGGTTAGGGGACAGTTAAGGGATAATTAAGGCTATTGGATAGTTAAGAGATAATTAAGGCTAAGGTTAAGGCACAGTTAAGGGATAATTAAGGCTAAGGTTAGGGAACATTTAAGGGATAATTAAGGCTAAGGTTAAGGGACAGTTAAGGGATAATTAAGGCTAAGGTTAGGGGACAGTTAAGGGATAATTAAGGTTAGGGGACAGTTAAGGGATAATTAAGGCTAAGGTTAAGGGATAATTACGGCTAAGGTTAGGGGACAGTTATGGGATAATTAAGGCTAAGGTTAGGGGACAGTTAAGGGATAATTAAGGCTAAGGTTAATGGACAGTTAAGGGATAATTAAGGCTAAGGTTAGGGGACAGTTAAGGGATAATTAAGGCTAAGGTTAGGGGACAGTTAAGGGATAATTAAGGCTAAGGTTAAGGATAGTGTGTCACAGTAGATGTCTTTCTTAATGAAACGCTGAGTCGCTGTTATATATTCCTTTTATTAAAAAATCCAGTGTATAAAATCAACCAATATAACGTCAGACTGTAGCCCCGCCCCCGAGCTGACGTCCAATCAGAGCGTAGGGTCTTCTGTGTTGCCGTGGTGACGGCGGGTGTGTCTCTGCAGCAGCTGTTGGTCCGGACTGGAGTACGAACACTGTCGGCATGGAAACGCCTCTCCGCTGTGATGACGACGAGCGTGGAGATCCAAACTCTTCTTCTGGATACTGAGAGCCAATCAGAGAGCAGATAATCACATGAGGAGCCAATCAGGGAGCAGACACTCACATGAGGAGCCAATCAGAGAGCAGATAATCACATGAGGAGCCAATCAGAGAGCAGACACTCACATGAGGAGCCAATCGGAGTGTGTGTGTGTTTGTGTGTGTGTGTGTGTGTGTCTGTGTGTGTGTGTGTGTGTGTGTGTGTGTGTGTGTGTGTGTGTGTGTGTGTCTGTGTGTGTGTGTGTGTGTGTGTGTGTGTATGTGTGTGTGTCTGTGTCTGTGTGTATGTGCTGTGTGTGTATCTGTGGGTATGTGTGTGTGTGCTGTGGGTGTGTGTGTGTATCTGTGTATATGTTGTGTGCTGTGGGTGTGTGTGTGTATCTGTGTATATGTGTGTGTATCTGTGGGTGTGTGTGTATATCTGTGTATATGTGTGTGTGCTGTGGGTGTGTGTGTGTATCTGTGGGTGTGTGTGTATATCTGTGTGTGTGTATATGTGTGTGTGCTGTGGGTGTGTGTGTGTGTGCTGTGGGTGTGTGTGTGTATCTGTGTGTAAGTGTGTTTGTA
>JAAKFY010000118.1:23579-25463 GCA_011823955.1 Dissostichus mawsoni
ATTTTTTTCTACAAGCTACAAAACTTTGTCTTTTCTTCTGGGACTTCACATTGGGTTCACAGATACGTGGATATTTGATACAAGTGTAAATGCATGCACACAAGCTCAGATCTTTTTTCTGCAAGTGCTCACATCAGGTTTACAAGCTCTCGCATTTTGTGCACCATATCTACCTTCATAGTCTGTGTGTGTTGTTGTGTGGTGTGTGTGTTGTTGTGTTGTGTGTGTGGTGTTGTGTGTTGGTGTGTCTGTGTGTGGGTTGTGTGTGTCTGTGTGTGTGTGTGTGTGTGTGTTGTTACCTGTGTGTGTCCTCAGGTGTTGCAGCAGTGAAGCCTTCAGCCTGCTGCAGTAGCTGCAGTGAGGACAGCTGAAAGGTTTCTCTCCTCCGTGAGAGCCCAGGTGTCTCCTGAGAGTCAGAGGGGAGGAGAAGCTCCTGCGGAGAGAGGACCAATCAGGGACCAGCAGCTAACACACAGGTAACACAGAGGTAACACACAGGTACACACACACAGGTAACACAGAGGTAACACACAGGTAACACACACACAGTAACACAGAGGTAACACACAGGTAACACAGAGGTAACACACAGGTAACACACACACAGGTAACACAGAGGTAACACACACACAGGTAACACACACACAGGTAACACAGAGGTAACACACACACAGGTAACACACACACAGTAACACACAGGTACACACACACAGGTAACACACAGGTAACCACACACAGGTAACACAAAGGTAACACACAGGTAACACACACACACAGGTAACACACAGTAACACACAGGTAACACACAGGTAACACACAGGTAACACACACACAGGTAACACACACAGGTAACACACAGTAACACACACACAGGTAACACACAGGTAACACACACACAGGTTACACACAGGTAACACACACAGCTAACACACACAGGTAACACACACACAGGTAACACACATACAGGTAACACACATACAGGTAACACACAGGTAACACACACACAGCTAACACACACAGGTAACACACACAGGTAACACACAGGTAACACACACACAGGTAACACACAGGTAACACACACACAGCTAACACACACAGGTAACACACACAGGTAACACACACAGCTAACACACACAGGTAACACACAGGTAACACACACAGCTAACACACACAGGTAACACACACAGGTAACACACAGTAACACACACACAGCTAACACACACAGGTAACACACACACAGGTAACACACACAGAGGTAACACACACACAGGTAAAACCACACAGGTAACACACACGTAACACACACAGGTAACACACACACAGGTAACACACACACAGGTAACACACACACCAGGTAACACACACAGGTAACACACACACACAGGTAACACACACACACAGGTAACACACACAGCTAACACAAACAGGTAACACACACACAGGTAACACACAGAGGTAACACACAGGTAACACACACAGGTAACACACACACGGGTAACACACACAGGTAACACACACACACAGGTAACACACACAGGTAACACACACACACGGGTAACACACACAGGTAACACACACACACAGGTAACACACACAGCTAACACACACAGGTAACACAGAGGTACACACAGGTAACACACACAGGTACACACACACACGGGTAACACACACAGGTAACACACACAGGTAACACACCACACGGGTAACACACACAGGTAACACACACACAGGTAACACACACAGCTAACACACACAGGTAACACACACACACAGGTACACACACACACGTAACACACACAGGTAACACACACACACAGGTAACACACACAGCTAACACACACAGGTAACACACACACAGGTAACACACAGAGGTAACACAGGTAA
>JAAKFY010000119.1:0-32000 GCA_011823955.1 Dissostichus mawsoni
TTGAAAGCAAGTACCTGCCTCCTGCAAACTGTTCAAACAAACGCTTCAACTTGTACAGTTTTGAATCTTTATGTTTTAATGTTAAGTTGGTCGTGACGTTGAAGTTGTGCGACCTTGCTGTACTCTGCTGTAGTTCGTTTATAGCATAACGTTAGCATTTTGCTTCTGGCGATTAGATTTCCTCTTTGCTCATGATGTTGGGCACTATTTTCAACTGTTTTGTGTAAACAGCTAGCTAAGTTTTGTCAGCCTCTCCTGAAATGACTGACCCAACTGTGCTTCACCCTAAAACTCCTTATCGGGAAATGTGCATCCTACTTCTTATAAATGTTGTGGAAGTGTGTGCTGTTTTTGAAAGTGGTGCACAGATAAGTATATTGTCTCCGTGTCACTACAAGCTTTTCTCCCAGAGGTCCTGCCTCCTTTCCAGCCATCAGTTGTGACATTTGTGGTTGGTCTTGGGCTGGACACAAACCTGTGATCGTTGAAGCTAACATCCCTGTCCAGATAAACATCACCAAGTGATCATACACTTCCTGGTTGCAGACCTAGCTTCAGAGGAGGCCCTGCTAGGCCATCTAACTGGTCCATTCCAAAGCAAACCCAGAGTACGGTTCTAATCGCATGGGCAGTTTGGCAAAGAGGTACTTTTTCCAGTCACAAAGCAAGCCACTATCACGAGAAGTGAGAGTAGCCCAACCGGTTTTAGTGGAGTACATAGTACCAGGCCTCACTAGTTTAAAAGAACAAATGAAAGGGGAAGTAATGCTTAGCCCCACCCAGGGTTTTGTTGAAAAACTGAAACTGCTGGGTGCCCAATACCTCGTGGAAACTCAATGCTCTAAGACTGTGCCCCTACGCATCTTCAATCCCGTTAACGTTCCCATAACTATCAAAAAGGGGGCCGTTGCAGGTTTTTTTTTAACCTGCCTAGGCTGTACAGCCTGAAGACACTACAGTCCAGCCAGGGCAGACTATAATTTAACCTCCCATGGTCCATAGTAAGAGAAACATGTAAGTGCCAACAAGCAGATACAAAATAGCCTGGAGGCAGGACTGGCTCTCCGCAGTCACAGCAGCGGACGTTGCCTATGGTGATGGTCTGCAAAAAGGATATATATAGGATACGTAACCACTACCCCACATCCAAGACACAATAATAAGATATTGGAGGGATGAAACCCTCTTTAATGGTCACACATGCAGAGCACACAACACACACAGGGACATTGGTGCCTTGCTCAAGGGCTCAAGGGCACCACAGCAGGGTAGGAGGTGAACTGGGACCTCTCCATGTAGCAGTCCACACTCCATACTTTAAGTCTGTTCGGGGACTTGAACCGGCAACCCAACAGCTCCCAGTCCAAGCCCCTACTGACTGAGCCACTGCCGGACCAAGGGTTAGGACAAGATCCTCTCCACTGGTAAATGGTTCAGAATGCTGGAAGAAGTCCGGCCCTGCATCATACTTCATGTGGTTTGTTAAATACTTTGCTTCTGTGGCTGAGCCCCTCCATGCCCTGACAAAAAATATGCCCATTTTCACTGAAGTGAGGAATGTCAGGCACATGTTCAGCAAATACAAATGTTCGCTGACCACAGCCCCAGTCTTGGGTTATCCACTTGACCAATGCAACATGACACTTGACACCATCGTGAGTGATGTGGGCACCGGCTCCAGTCCCCTCTTAAGTTCAGCAAGGCAGGGAGTACATGCTGGCATCTGGGAGTCGTAAACTGACCAAAACTGTAATGAATAACTGCACTACACAATGGTGAACTGCTGGCCATGGTGGAGTTTACATCACACTTTCGGCAGTATCTCGAGGGCCAGCCCTTCACAGTGCGCACTGACCACAGCAGCCTTCGCTGGCTAGCAGATGAAAGAACCTGAGGGACAGCCTGCCAGGTGGATGGAGAGACTTTGAGTTTGTCAATCATACCGGCCGGTTACACGGCAATGGAGAAAACCTCTCGAGGAGACCCTTTCGCCAGTCTTGTTCATGTAAGATGCCATGCCCCTCCCGTGAGCTTTATTCATCATGCTGTGCAGTTCCAGTTGGACTCTGACATTAACCAGGTGACGCTGAGACCAGTGGGGGTAGAGAGATCCTCAGCTTCCACAGCAGCGAGGCCAATGGGGGTAGGTGAAGCTTCACCTGCTGAAATAGACAATGTAAATTATGGAAAAATCTACCTGACTATGACCAACAACACTACTGACCTATTCTGCGGCTAGAGTCCATGGGAACTGCGGAAAGCTAAGGAGAATGATCCAGATATTGGCCCTATCAGGACATGGATGGAGGCCAGCAGCACGCACTCACCATGGGTAACAGTCTCTCCATGCAGTCCAGCAAATAAGACACATTTGAGCCAGTGGATACGTTCTTTTTTGGCAAACTGTAGTTCTACTTCTTAGACAACACACAGTTTAATTCACAAGTTGTGCTGCCTCACATACCACCCAGATATCATGAAACAAATACCTGGGCAAATAGGTTGACATTTTGGTCAGGAGCGCACAGTGGCTCGGCTACAGACCCAAAACTTCTGGAACATAATTTTGCTCTCTAACTGCATCACCTGTACTAGCTCGCATCCAAAGCCAGGCACCTCAAGACACCAAAAGCCTCCATAGGCACTATCAGAGTAGGAGCCATCATGGAGCGCATCGCCCTGGATATCAAGAGGCCACTGAATGAGACAGCACAAACTGGATATGGGTCAACCCCAGCCTTTGAAATGGATCCTGCAGACCCCACCCTGGGTCTATCTCAACTGTTCTCCAGAGTCGGCACCGTCGGCAGCGACTCCTCAAGTTTTTAAACTTGAGGAGAGCAGGTTGAATACCATATGCTGTGATTAAAGCTGTTTTTCTTTCTTTGGTATATGCAATTAAAGGTAATATTTTGAGTAATAGAGAATTTCAGTTTTCAGACTTGCTTTTTCCGGGTTTCTTTATGCTCCATTGTGATATATGAACAAATGCTACATAATATACCATATAGACAAAAGTATTGGGACACCCCTCTGAATCATTAAATTCAGTTTCATTCAGTCCCATTGCCACAGGTGTATAAAATCAAGCACCTAGCCATGCAGTCTGCCTTTACAAACATTTGTGAAAGAATACGTTGTTCTAAAGAGCTCACTGATTTCTAATGTGGTACTGTAATATACAGTGTGTCGAATATCTTTAACACATAAATTAGGCATCCTATCTTATCTAATCAGTGCTCTTAATTTGATGGTACTATGTTTTTTTTTCATGAGAAATAAATAAATAATTAAAACGTGGCGTGACAGGACAGTATGCTACATAGCCGTGGGAACATCTTTCAAATGGGGGTGCTGTGGGGATGACACCAGGGTTCTGACCAATTTGCTGCCCTAGGCAAGATTTTAGCTGGCAATGAAAAACCTCTACAAAAGACCAATAGACTACAAAAAGAGAAACTTATTGACCTGGTGGACAGCTTATATAAAAAGGCTTGAAATGCATTTAGTATTGTGTATGAACATGTTTTAATTGGGGGGTGGACGTCACATCCTCTAGGGGGTCCGGGGGTATGCCCCCCGGGACGTTTTCTTTCAACATTTTAAAGTAAAATGCTTCAATCTGGTGCACTTTGAGCACACAATTACTGAGACCTGATCTAGGGGTACAACTCTAAACACCGATATGAAAAAGATTGGTTTGCATTTTATTAATCAAATAAGTATGTGACTTTAACCAATAACCTACCATAGCCAATAACAAATACATGTAACTTATTTTATTTTTGTGGTTCATTCATATCTTATTTTACCTAGTTAACATTTATTTATGCATATTTTTGAATCTCTGCAGTTTTAAACGATATGTTTCTGTCCTATAGTATACATTGAAATGATTTCAAACCTGTTTTTATTTATCCCAATAATTATAAAGGTGTGGCTTGGAAATATTTGTTTACATAAATTGTGATTGAACCGTTTGAGACCCACTGAGATAACTTAGACTAAAGTGAACTATCTAAACCCTCAGAGATTCCTTTACCTCACTGAGCCTCTCAGTCTGACAGGAGAGAGCTCTCCCTCCACATTATTGTAGAAACAGCTTCTTTTATCCGTTAGCGCAGCAGAAGCTAACAACAATCCCCGCCCTGTCTCTCTTTCTGTCAGCTGCGGGCGCCTGATAAGCCAACATCCCCCACTTTCATCACTTATATCGCCCATCGTACAGGGCAAATAGAAAATGTAACCGGGATGAAAAGGGTGTTATCTTACTTAATTATGAATGTTGTTACATCAAGGCTGAAAATTAGTTTTTTTTGATTTGTATTATATTTCCATTTCATCTTGTGGACGTGCAGATTCCCTGTCCTCCATCAGGGGGTGCTGCAGCACCCTCAGCACCCCTACTTCCCACGGCCCTGGTATGTTAGTACCAACACAACGTAAAAATACATCGCTGAGCGGAACCAATGTTTGAAAGCAGCTCCCCGCCGGAGCACTTTAGATGTTGCAAGAGAGAGATGTAAAGATGGCGGCGGCCTTGGTACAAATGACATGTTTGTACCGGGGGATTTTAGCGGTCAGGGTCCCCGGCATCAGGCCGCTGATCCCCGGGCTGGTCCCGCTGCAGTACCGGGCCTTCTCGGTCCGGAAGGAGCCGCAGCTGGAGGAAAACCCGTTCTTCGACAAGTACCAGGACAAGATCCAGAAGCTTCGCAGGTCAGCGGCTAGCGGCAGCACAGCACCATGTCACCGCTAGAAAACTGTCATTTTACAAGTTGTTGGATACTCGACGAGTTTAAATGCAATATAAACCAATGTTAAAGACGTAATAGAAAGTATGATAGACTAATTGTATTCTGGGCAAATTTAAACCGGCAGTTGTTTGTGTTTGACCAACGGTGATGTTGAGAGGACAAATGGCTGGTTAGCAATCTTAGGGTAAAATATAAGGAATGAAATAAACAAACCTTTCTTGGAACGTCAATTGTATGCCGAACATTACTAGACTATGTATATGAATAGGAGTATTGGAGGATGGATCTGTAACTTGTAGTAAATTAATACAAATAAAAATGTATTAGGTTTTTGAAGGTGATTTATTTATTATCAAACAAAAATCAAGTGATCACATTCATGCTTTTTCTATCCTTGTGGTTTGTCCCTTTTGACTAGAATTACAGAAATAAATAATAAAGTCAATGCATTTAAACAGCCAATAACTTGCATGTTAAAAACAAAGTCAGTCACCACTGCATTAATATGTAACAATAACATTTGGGCATTTCACATTTTACTAAAAATGAAAACATCAACAGCAAACACAACTTGTAATTAATAAATCAAAACAGGCCAAACTATTAATCAGTTGCCTTATGGAGCTGGAACCTCTGAGTTAGATGAGGTGTGTAATGGGACTGTGGAGTCGGTTGACAAAGCTGTACATTATTTCTGCGTTTCATAAAGTAAATGTATTCCTTTTGAAACTTTTTATTTTTACTGATTTGATGTCGGTCTTGTTTTCAGCACCAAACCTCAGGAGTACAAAGCCAGAGTGGAGACGCGTCATGATGCCAAGAAGGAAGTGCTGGGACACTCAAAGCAGACAGAGTTCATCAAGCTCATGGAGCAGGAGGTATAAACCGCATGAACATATACTGGAAGTTTTGAAATAGCATTACAATTGAATTCAGAAATATAAACACATTTTTTTCTCTGCATTATCTGGTTAATTTGTAATGGCGTGCGTTGAAATGTCTTCATAAATTGGACAAAACGTAACTCCTGTGCACCCTCTTACATAAGGGAGAGGAATTATAGAATATGTGTTTGGTTTCATTTATGTTCTGTCTGTTGCAGTTGGAGAAAAGGGACAAGATTGCTGCTGGCGAAGAAGAGTCAGGAGGTTTCACAAAGAACAAGGTGGGGAACATGCTGGAATTAAAATATATTTTCTTTGACAATAGTTGTACTTCCTACTGTTGCTACCTACAACATACCATCAAAGTTAATATGAAAATCTTGTAAAATATTCAGTGACAATAATTAGTTAATGCTTTGGGTATAAAGGAATAATGTAAGATATGATGGTTTGACTGTGTACAAATAAAGTTTAACGTGTTGTTCTGCAGACGCTGGACTCCATCCTAGACCTGGAGAAGATCCGGGACATGACGGGGGGGGAGGTCTCAGAGGTGAGTCGGCCTCGCTCCAGTTTACCACAGAACGTCCCTCTGTTTCCTGTGACGCTTTGAACTGTGTGTTCTTTGTTTGATCTTTTGTGTTCTTCTCTCAGCTCTGGATGAATTATTACGCCGCCAAGGACACAAGCGCTGTGATCCCGGTGAGTAGAACACAGAGAACATGCTGATGCTTCAGAGTCTCCCGACGTTTCATTTTGATGTCCTTTACATCTTTTATAATTATTTGTTTCAATGCTTGAAAGGAAGGTTTCGTCACTTTTTAACAATAACTTAGTTGATTTGAGTTTAACTTGTGTTCCCCTTATGGATTTTTCCCTTGGATTTATTCGTTTTTTATGATTTAAGATACATTTTTACCTATTTTATTTATCATTTAGATTTTTTTTTTGTTCTTTAAATGTTTTCTTTTAATATTCCACACATTTTGATACAATGACCTAATATCCTGTCTTTTTTTACTTGCAGACGCAGTTGTACGATTTGATTTCAAGCAGATCAAATGCTTCCCCTATGGTGAGATCGCTGCTGCTTCCACTGAACATGCTGATGGAAAGATGCAGATTCTGCTATACTTGACACTTATGAAGCAGTGCTTCACATTCCTCCTCTTTTATGTCTCTATCCCCTCTCTCCCTGTGGTCTCCCTCTCCTCAGTTCCTGTACGCTCTGCCTCAGAGGGAGGGATACGAGTTCTTCTTGGGTCAGTGGTCCGGACACGAGCTCCACTTCACCTCCCTCATCAACGTCCAGGTAATCCTCTCACAAGACCCCTTCACATGCTGCTGCAGACATTGAGTTCATTTAGGTTTGTAAGTAGGCATGTCTGTTTATATATTTGAAATAGGAAAAACCGTAGAAACACAGCTCTTGAAAGTATTTATATTTTATTTAAGTAAAAATATTTTTAAAAGGTCTAGTTGAGTTCTATACAGTACTGTAGTTGCATATATTACAAGGGAAAATGAGGTCCAATGCTCTATCGATTCCGAAAAGTTTTGGAAAAGTCCATATTATACCAGAGCTACTTTATGGTTTGCCGTTCCAAATAAAGTTGGATTTGTCTTCTTCGTCTCACTCTGAAGACTGTAAGCTTACATTTTCTTTATGTGTGCAGACGATGGGTGAGCATGCTCCCAGTCAGCTGATCCTCTACCACTACCCCGACCTGAAGGAGGAGAAGGGCGTGGTCCTCATGACCGCCGAGATCGACCCCAAGTTCATAGTAAGTCCTCCACCTGCTGAGGTTTACCTGTATGCACTCACTGCTGCAGGCTACACCCTTATCAATGCAGCTCACTGCTGCTTTTACAGGGTTTTCATGGCTGTTTACAGATAATGTACACTATACTGTGTATGGTCACAGGATCATGCCCACATGCTGCCCTGGCTCTTTTAGTAGTATATTTAGGATTTTAGAATGACTTGTTTAACTAGAAGGGCAGTTTAACAGCGCTGTTATCGGCCAAAGCTGTTTTCATAAGTGAAAAATAATATATGCATCTGCCCTTTTTTTATTTGGATCTGCTCCAAAATGAAAAAGGTTCTTCCTACACCCTTCCACTAAGTTTCCTGACAATCATGCCTTTTTATTTTATAATCAGACAAACAAACCACTCCAAACTTCAGCTGTAATGTCCAGGTGTCCACTCTATATACTGTAAAATACTTTTAAATGGTCTTTTAGTCTTTATTATTTACCTACTTTTATATTGTTCTATATTTTATAGGTCTGAAAGGGTTTCAACTTATATTATGTATTTAACAGTTTATTTAATAGCAACATTTCCTTTTAAGTTGGTCCTTTTAATATTTATCGTTTAACCTTTTATTAGAATTCTGAAGTTTTTATTACTATCTTTTTATTTTTGTTGTGCATGTTTACTTTATTTTATAGGGTTTTATATTGTTTTACCTCAATGTGTCTCTTAACCTGTTAAAATGTTATATGTTGTTGCTATGCTGCATGTGTCTGAATAGGTCTTAACATCTGATCTAAGGGGAATTTTGTTGTTTTTTGTTACTTGTGATGTATGAAAAGTGCTATATAAATAAAGCGTTATTATAGAGACACTATATTTATTAAATAATATATTGACTACATGTTAAACTGTCTGTTCCTTCCCCTCCACAGACCGTCCACCAGGCTCAGTGCTTGGCCAATCAGGTGCAGCTGTTCTACGGCACGCATAGGCAGGAGACGTTCCGATTGGTGGAGGACTTTAACCACCACCCTGCAGACTTCAAACACATGTTGTTGATCGCAGAGCTGGAGCAGAGCGGCCTGGGGTCAGCGGGGGCAACCATGGGGAGACAAGAGATGGACTGAAGACCCTCTCTTGCAGTCGGACCTCCGGGAACCGTTGGTGTTCCTTTAATTCAGAGAGATATGTGCTTTTTCTTAAAACAACTAAAAGAAGCTTCACATGAACTCTGTTGGAGATGTTATCATTTCATCTGCCCGACATCTCTTCATTGTGCATCCATGTGTAAGTAACCACAGGAGAATAATGTGGTATTGTTCAGTTCTATGATAAATAAATGCCTATAAAAGACTTTATAGCCCAGTAGTGATCCCTGGAAACCCACTTGACGTTTAATAAATCACCTTCAAAAACCCAAATCTCCAATGTGATGATTTTAGTGATTACTATCGATATGTGCAAATGTCAACAAATATTTGATTTTACATCTATTGTAAAGCTGACGGTCACTATAGATGTATTTGCAGGATGTATTATGTGAACGCGTTGTCTCTGGTGTCAGTGGGGCACGGGTGATAGAGATTTGTCAACTGTCACTGAATCTTCCAGATTAAGATAACCATCCTTGTAGTGGATCGTTTCAGTAATTGAATCGCTGATCAGGGAATACAACTCGTACAACCTATGCCATGTCTGTGTGCCCAGATCTAAACCGTGTGAGTGTGTAATTGATGCAATTACTGTTGGTTGTAAAAGTTGTTTCTCTTCAATCCTCCACATAAGAGTAGAGTGTGATTCAGCCATCTGTAGTGACTCATGTTAGTCCCAGGCCTGGATGTGCCATAGTGAGGATGTTCGGGCTGCAGCAAATCTCCTGCATCTCCACAAGAAAGGAAAACCAACAGCAGTCCTTCATGACCACACCGCCCATAAGCTCCGCTCAGAGGTAAGAATGTATTCTGATACGCCTAATAACTACCAAGAAAGTGCATTACATTGGAATTAACACTGAACACAATGTTTTAATTTTGTTCTGGCTAAGCTGACCTGTAGGGCCTGAGCGTTTTAATGCCCTCTAGTGGACAAACATTTAATCAATGTGATAACTGCCCCATGTAATGTTGACGGTATGAAGGCGGTACAAAAGTGTTCTATACTGTATATGTTCAAAATGTAAATGTCAGCTCACTTCTATTGTAAGGAATCCAACACTAAAGAGTACTTTTGTAAAAAAAAAAAAAAAAACGATTTAATTTTAATTGTGCTTTAATACACAATGGGCTTCAAGCAGCAACAACCTTTAATTTTTTAATTTTTAAAAAACAATCCTAAAATGCTTATCTGCTCTTCCCTAGGTGAGCCATTAATCCGACTTGGTTATGTTATGTTTATTATTGCATAGGTAATGCTGCCTAAAAAAAGGACAGGTGTTATGCCACGTATAAATACCCTGGCTCATGCCCTAGAACTGGACAGAGGCCAGTAACATGGAGAGCTCCAGCAGTAGTGAATAAAAAGGTACTGTTATATAACCCTAAACAAAGATCATGTGATTTTCCACAACATGAGTACTAGTATTGCTGTGAAATCAAAAAGCTTTTTAGAGTTCTATCTGAGCTATTCAGGAGTGAAACACATGCAATATCAATCACATTTTTGGTCTTAATTGAGATGAATTTGGCCCATATGTAATAATCCAACCATTATAATTTAAAATATGTACAGATTTAAGTCATGATATCCTTTGTTAGTCTTTTATCACCACAAGAGGGTGGAGTGAGCTCATTAACTCGGATGCAGCCAATAGTTGTTCATCATTCACCTTTATTGTTTTCCACATGAAAGAAATACTGTGCAAATCCCCAAATGCAGTTATTAAGGGATGGTCAGATATTCAGTTAAAAACGCAAACAAGAATCAAAATATCCTCACAAAAATCTGGACAAACATTTACTCGCACAGAAAGCTGAAGAGAAAACATCGTACCAGGTTTTCTCTTTACTTTGTCATCTTTTTTTTCTTGAAAATCAGAAATGAATTTCATCGTGATGAAATAAAAAGATCCTATTTGCTTCCTTTCATTTTCATGAATACAGAAAACATAACAAATCACAGAAGAATTGTGAAAACAACGCGTGTGTTTGCTCCCTGTGGCTTTCTGTTCTCATCACTACGGACCACCATGGCACAAACATTATACAAAAATACATAGGCCATTAGAAAAAGACCAGCCTTGTTTTTAAGACGGACCGGATAGTTATGTGCTACAATGCTCACATTCTAATCATACCGCAATCTCAATGAAGTACAAACAATAACATTATTTCCCACTAGAATCCTCGTCTATTGTTCCTCATATCGGCGGACTGTAACAGATTACAGTGGCATAAAACATTAAGGGCACAACAGATTTAATACAAAACTCACACTGGACTCCTCATGCTTTCCTGCAGCCTCAATATCATTTCCAATCCACACAAGCTCTTTGTGAGTGTTCAATAGTCAGGTCTACATTATTAACAGATTCAATCTTCACAGTGCATTTAAAAATCCTAAAACTACAAAACATTAGATCTGAAGTGCTTTCAATCATCTAAAAATGACAAAACTAAACAAAAAAATTGCTCCAAGAACACCCACGATTCTTTTATACTTTTAAAGTAAAGTACCATGCGATATAACAGTGGGTGAACAGAGTACTTCAGTGGTTACACAGGGCGTTGCTACAGCGTTCTGTAACTTCAGAGACCACTTCAGGGTAATACAAGACACAAGAAAATAATACTTTCTTCTCCCTCTCAATTAGTTTTGATTCAGTTACATTATTGTAAAAATACAAACGTTTTGTGTAAAGGTAAGTAAAGAAGCTTTCAGTCTTGATTTTCACAAGATTTTGCAGCCAAGATGTGACAATACAGGAAATGTGATGACATTGTCAGCTTTTTAAATGAAGTTAATATTCAAAAATATTCTTTGTTTTTCCGTGGCTTCCTGTCTCGAAGGAAAATAAACGGATGATGAATGTGGTTCAAAAATCACATGTGCATCACAGATTCTGCCAATCAAATCTCTGCACTTTACTTTGACAGAGCCGATCAGAAGCATCATGGCAGTCTTTAAACAGAGTCTGTCTCCAAATTATTTGACATCACCCTGCATCTAGAATGTTCCTTGTGTTTTCTGCTGCCTTAAACTCCAAGGCGGTACACAGCACTGCACACATGAGTATAGTATTCCCCCGTGGGCAGGATTGTTCAAACTCTCCTGTGTTAGAAAAAAAAGAAGCCATGGACACTTTCACCAGACTAACCTTGTGCTTTTTTTCCTGGTCATCCCTCGTGCCCCCCCCGCTGTGACTCCCTGAGTGCTTCCTCTGCAGTCGTGTCTCAGTACATGGCTTCGGGGTCTCGTATGCTTCCGAACGACAAACTGAAAGTGCTTCCTAGTCTCTTAGTGGTCCCGCCTCCTTCCCGCTTCTTCTTCCTGTTCCAGTTCAACAAGGAGGCGGAGCTCTGGCCCTTGGCTCCGCCCAGCACTCGCTGCCGAGCGTTTTCCTTGTCGCTGCCTTGGGACAGCGCGATGGCCCTCCTCTCCAACTGCAAACAGGGAGGTTTTTTTAGGGTGATGACATAACATGAACAGTCTCAAAAGAAGATATTTGGTACAGCTCTACCAAAACACACACACACACACACACACTGTCACGTTCTTACCTGTGTGTCGTGTGAGTGTAGCGTGACCACACTGAGCTCCACTCCTCGCTCGCTGCAGCTCTTCAGCATGTGGACCACCTCCCCATGTTTGGCCCATTTACAGTCCTCTCCGTCCACGGCTACGATGTAGTCTCCTTCCCTTAGTCCCGCCTCCTGTGCCACACAAACGTTAGGAGAAGAATGAAAATCCTTAACCTTTGTAGAACAGCCAATAGGAACTCTCTCTTAAATGACCTGTCATCCCGTCTCCTGTTAGGGAACATTTCCTTAAGCCTTTCAACAGTACAATATGCTCTAAGGTCAATTTGAATTGTTTGCCCAAAATGATGCCAAAAACCAAACTGCCCTCCCCCCACGTATTGCTGGATTTGTAATGAGGCTGGTTATATAGTCTTCATCTTTTTAGATTTTGAAAGAAAACGAAAATAGCCAGGAGCAGATTTAATTTAATTCAGTTTAAACAGATTTCCAGCTGGATTTCATGTCTGCAGAACAGAGATTGAGTTTCCTGCTGGCACAGGATATTGTTTACTGCATTTAGCAGAGAACGCAGCACGGCTCAGACATTTCTCCAGCAAAAGAAAAAGAAGAGAATTGAGATAAAACTGGGCTGCGTATCATGGATTAAGAAAGAAAGAAAGAAAATGGTTGAAAGGAGGCATTTTCTTTGGTAACTGTTTCTATCTTCCTCGTAGTTTAAAGGATATGGAATACATGAGCTGTGGTGAGTGAAGTTGTCTTACCGCTGCACAGCCTCCAGGCACCACTCCAGCCACCAGCACGGGGGAGTCTCCTCTGAGCGTGAGACCCAGCCCCCCCTCCCCTTCTGCAGGCAGATCACACGCACCGGACCCCAGCGAGCCCGCGCACAAAACACTGACAGAGGCCCTGCAGAACGGGAGAGAGTTATCAGGAAACCAGGTGATGCAGATTTTTAAAAGCTCTTAAAATCACATATTTTCATAATGATTATGTCTTACGAGTCTTTGGAAGATATCAGTAACTTGGACCGTAGAGAAGTTGGTCGGAGTGATTTCTGGTTTCTGATTGGTTTGAGCTGTCAAAAGAAGAAGCCTCAATCACTTCCTGGTATGAAATCATACTGTGTTTTATAATACTGTGATTTAATCTCAGATACTTACACTGTATCTCTGGAGCCTCTGCGGTTTCATCGAAGTCGTCCTCTCTGTCCAGCTCCGAGTACTTGTCCAGCGAGCGTTTGTGTGTGAGGGACAGCACGTCCTGCAGGATGTCCATCTTTCTCAGGATCTTGCACAGACTGTGGACACGCATGGCCTCCTCGTGTCGGATCACCGCCCGCCGCAGGTGAGCTTTACCTGCATGCATAGAATCACGCATTATGTTAAAGGAGACATATCGTGATCAACATGTTCAGTGTTCGGACGACTTTAAATGTGTGTTTCTTAAATGCCTACCAACCCGTAAAATGTGAAATAAGACCACCCAATTATAATATATAATATAACATTGCTCTCCCTTTCCATGTAAAATGCAATTTCCTTAGAATATACAACCCGTCCCATCTGAGTACCTACAATTTTTCTCGCAAGCCAAACAGAGCATTTCATTTAATTGTTTATTTGGCACGGACAATGCACGGTAATGAACACTTAAAACATTCAAATGTGTCAAGCGTAACAGTGCCAGATTTAGCTTTGAGCTAATTTCCATCCGCAGTCCCTCACATAAAACATTTAAGAAGATTACATTTTACAAACATAGCAAAAACAAATACATGATATGCAAAAAGTGCAAAAGAGCAAGAGCAGCATACACAAGTATTTATGACATGGTAATACAATATAGCAGCAACGACATATAAAGTGCAAGAGAAGTCACCCCTGTATTAAAGTGCATTTAGCGGTGATTGCACGTCTGTTTGTTTCTCATCCATTCTCTGAGTTGACCTTTGAAGCTATTGAGAGTGGGACAATCCCGTATCTCAGTTGGGAGGCTATTCCAGAAAGAGCTGCCCTTAATGGAAAGGACATTTTGTCCAAAAGTGGTCCGTCTACGGTGGACTTCACAGTCTCCTCTGGTTTCTGACCTAGTGCAGCGTCCAGTGGGCTTTTTGTGGATGAATTCCCCTAAGGGAGGGGGGCCAGTCCATGTAAACATTTAGAAATAAAACACATACTTTTAAAAGACTTAAAATGGTCAAAAAGAAAGTATGTTTTTCAAGGAGTGGTGGTATGAATAAGGCTTTCTGTCCAACACCTTGATAGCTCTCTTGTACAGCTGTTCTATCGGTTTCAGGTTTGTGGCACAAGCAAACGACCAGTTTGTAAAACAGTATTCAATGTGGGATAGAATCATACAGTGGAGGTATGACTTTGCAGCATTGACAGTTAAGAAGGGTCTAATTTGTTTAAAATGTTGCAAGTTGAATTTAATGGTATTGGATACTTTAATATGTTTCTTAAAAGTCAAGTTCGAGTCCAATATGACTCCAAGATACTTGAAGTGGGAGACTAGTTCTAGTTCTAGCAGACTGGGGTTTTCAACCGATGAGCTTAAAAGACCAGCGCTAAAACTAAGTGTTTTGGACGGAGGCAGAATATAGGTATAGTGAGACAGACAGCATGAGAAAAATAATGTCTTTTGAGTGTTAGAGCATGTACATATTTGAGTCATAGTAGAAACCCAAAACACAAATATGAACCTTAAAACCGGCATGTCCCCTTTAAAATGTGTGAATACTACCTAGATTGGAAATCTAGTCCAAAGGGACTGATTGGCTGTCAGTTTAAACAAACAACATTGCCAAAGCACCAAAATAAAATTAGCCCAAATATTTGGACTTTACACACGTAATATGAACATTAATATTTCCCTGTCTGTCCCAATCACATTTGGTATGTCAGTATGTCTGGTGTAAATATAAACCTATTCCATGAACTCACCAAGCTTTCTTCTTTTTTCAGGGTCTCGTAGAACCTGGCTGAGTGGTGGCCCCGCAGGAACGTTGACGTAGAACTGGAGGAAAGCCTTCTCAGCTTCCTCATCACCCTCTTCCTCCTCAGCGGACACTGAAGAACAAGTCATTTCAAGGTAACGTGAGTAGATACAGTAAGAACGTTTTTGGTAAGGATGACTTGAGGGCTGAATCCTAAAACATAGCGCACTATTTGTAAAGGTACTTTGTCTCATTCACATTGCAGAGGTTTGACTATTTATTAAAAGGGGTCCTATCATGCTTTTGGGGGTTTTCCCTTTCCTGTAGTGTGTAACCCTATGATCCCAAAGATCTTCTCTCCCACACACTCACAGTAGAGGCAAAATATCTGTGCTTTGGTGTGACTTACATGTGTGATCACAGAGTGCCACAGCAGCGTAGTAGTGTGAGATGGCACGGAAGTGTTCAGATTTGACCTGAACCATGGACGCCCAAGAGAACGGCACGTAGTCCTTCATCAGGGGCTGCGCCATGGTCTGCAGCACCAACAGGTAGACGTCTGACACCTGCAGGACACACGTGCACACAGTGTGAGGATCACAGGATGGTGACAGTTACAACACAGCCAGAGTCGTGTGCACTCACCCGCGCTGCCTCTTGAGCCAGGTGGAGTTGTGAAGTGAAGTGTGTGTCCTCAGTGGTGAGTGTGACACGCTCAAACACACACTCCTGCACCTGGGCAACCATCAGACGGACCAGCATGCACAGCGACGGACAGCTCATGTCCAGACTGGGAGCGTTGGAGAAATTCTCTTTAAGGTAATTAAAAGCTCCTGAGAAAAAGGACACAGATATGCAGAATATATTTATCAGGCAAAAATACCAAAGACTTCCTAGGCTTTATAAGTACACTACACTATGACTTTATTCATGACCATGACATGTATGGCATACTAAACTATAACCTTTTTTAACCACTATACTTTCACATGGCACACAGTGGGGATTACTCCTATTTCTGAATAAAATAATGGATAGATGAAATGATGTGGAAAACAATGCTGTCTCCCCACCTGCAGCTCTCTGAAAGGCGTCTACAGCTCGGTCGATGCCGACTGTGGCCGAGCGGTCCTGCCGGGCCCCGATCTGTGTGAACAGGGCCCCGAGGTTGAACAGCACACTTCCTTTTTCAAACGCCAGCGTACGCTGACATGACGGGACGCCTGTCAGGGAGTCGTACCTAAGAGATGGAGAAGACGGAAAAAAATTAACATATCAAAACATACTATACATTACCAAACATGAGATTTTTTTTGCATTATATGCTCTAAGTTTATTATATTAAGTTTGATTTTTTTCTACGACATGCTTTATTATTAATAATATTCTAGGCCGTTTGGCTTCAAAAACAAGTTTAACCATAGGGTATTAAATAATCATTCTACTAGCACCACCAATTTGGCGATAGCTAGCCAGATAGCCAACATTCGCTAGCTAGCTTGTAAGGGGGGTATCTAACATATGCTAGCTAACTACTTAGATAGGTAACGTTATCTAGCTTGAAAAACAACAGCCAGCGTTTCGCTAGCTAGACTGATGGCTACTGTTTGCTAGACAGCTTGTTAGATAGATAGCCATCAGCCAACCAGCTTGTTCTATAGCTTTCTTAGCTTATGGCAAACAATACAATGACTGACAAAAAAGTGTTATATTTATTTTTTTTACATTTTTTTATTTTGGATCACATTTCAACTTAAGTGTACATATACATATGTAGTTAAATAGTTGTACAGAGTGGTCCGTCTTTTTTCTTTTTCTTGACAAAACAACAATAAGCACACAAGAACATGGGGTGTTTTCTTTTCAATATAAAACATTGACAGTATAGATCCTTAAATAAAATATTCAAACAGTTAAAAAAGAAGGGCGTATCGGGGTAATATACACTTTCCATTTCTCCCAAACGTCCTCAAATTTAAGTTCCTGGAGCCTCAAAGAGAAAGTTATTCTTTCCATTACAAAGATTTCGTAAATGATATCGTACCAATCATCTATAGATGGGCTGTTCGGTTTGAGCCATTTCTTTGTGATTGCTTTCCTGGCAGCTACACTCAACATCCCAAATAAGTATTTTGTTTTAATATTTGTGGATGGTGAGACCTTATGCCAAAAGGTATTTACTACTGGGCAATCCCAGAGCACGTGGTAATGGTTTGCTTCCTGGGAGCCACAATTCCTCCAGCAGCTGGAAGAACCAGCATGGTGAGACTGCTGGCGGGCGTGATAAAAAAAATCTAGAGACTCTTCCAGGCGAACGCTCTCCATGAGGAGGAGCTTGTTATTCTCCATTGGAATTCACAATAGTTGGTCCAGATTTCTCTGGAATACAACTGTTAGTTTCCCTTTCCCATTTTTGTTTTATGTATATGGTACTTGCTTTTTTAATCTCCTGGAGTCCCTTATATATTCTTGATATCACTTTGAGCCCTGAATCTGTACCATATGCACCAATAAAAACTTTCAGTAGGTTGTTTTCGAACGCCTTCTGATTCTCTAACATAGAACTGTTTATGTGGTGGCGTACCTGAAGGAATCTGAAAAAGTCACTGTTATTTAGCCCATGTTGTATTTTCAACGTTTGAAAACTGTTCAGTGTCCCCCGATTAAAAAAAAAAAAAAAAGTACAGTAGGAAGTAGGGATGCCAGAAACTGACCATGATCAAATTCGAAAATCGGACAGCCCTGGCGAATATTAATCGATTATTCGCCGCCCCCCCCCCCCGCGGGAGAGAAAAAAAAAATAGTAGGATCTCTCCTCTGAACGTGCCGCTTTGTTCATCTTTAGTTGTGTTTTTCTCACTGTTCTGTATATTGCCAATAAATCAATCGCACGTGTGACGGAGAGGGGGGGGGCGGGGTCGGTGTGTCGCAGGCTGCAGCAGGCAGCAGCAGTCTGCACTCTGCGCAGCCTGCGCTGCTGGCTTCCTCCAAGTTTACAGTAAAACAAACTGGTGGTGTGACCAATGGCCATTTACAATTATTAATACTATTACTATTATTAGCATTAGTCTATATTTTGGTTGAAACTAAGCCAGGAAAAAAAAGAAAAACATAAATAATAATAAAAAAATATATAAATAAAATCGAATTTTAAAAATTATTTTCGATTATGGAGACTGTAACGAATATTCGAAAAATCGAATAATCGCTGGCATCCCTAGTAGGAAGAGAGGCCCCGATCAGCCCATCCCTTATAACTTGCGTCTAGCTTACTCGGGGTAAAGTCGAGATCATGGGAGCACCATTTCAGGATCTTTATCTCTTCAAGCAAGCCACTCTTTGTTATAACCTTTAACCATGTTTTCAGAGTCAGATTGATCCACTTATTACCCGTTTCCATTAGGTTTTTAATTAGTCTTTTATCCCTAATCGTGCCTGTATTGGAACTGCCCCGGACACCCTCTCTTCAATTTCTTTCCATCTTGCTTGGTAATCTGATTTACACCAACAAAACAAAATCCTCAGTTGGGCCGATATATAATAGTCCCTTAAACAGGGCAGTGCAACACCTCCCTTGTTCTTAGCCAATTGAAGAGTTTGAAATCTTATTCTCGGTTTTTTTCCCTGCCAAATGTAGCGCGAAATAAATTTGTCCCATTCGTTGAATTGTTTATCTGTTATTTCTATTGGAAGAGTTTGAAACAAATATAATATCCTAGGCAAGACATTCATTTTAACTGATTCAATTCGTGATTCAAAACTTAATATTGGAATTAAATTCCATCTCTTTATGTCTTCCTTAATTTTTTGAATCAACAGATTAAAATTTAAGTCATACAATTTTGTAAGGTCTTTTGGGATGTTAACTCCTAGGTATTTGATGTGATCCAGATCCCAGTCTAATTGGATATTCGACTTTAGAATCTGGCTAGGCCTATAATTGAAACTTAATATTT
Organism: Dissostichus mawsoni; assembly: GCA_011823955.1. Lineage (NCBI taxonomy): Eukaryota > Metazoa > Chordata > Actinopteri > Perciformes > Nototheniidae > Dissostichus > Dissostichus mawsoni. The sequence goes on from JAAKFY010000119.1 coordinate 18,991, forward strand.
GGGTCTTTTGAATTCAATTTATAACCTGAGACGGAGCTAAAGTCATCCAGGAATGCTAATAATTTCAAAATTGAACTCTCTGGGTTTGACAAGTGAATTAAAACGTCATCCGCAAATAATGACATTTTATGTTCTTGGCCTTGTATTTTTATGCCAGCAACATTATTTTCCTGCTTAAAGCCTCAATAAATATTGCAAATAATAATGGACTTATTGGACAGCCTTGTCTGGTCCCTCTTTCCAGGCCGAATGATGCTGATATGTCCCCATTTATTTTAATTTTTGCCCTTGGGTCATTATAAAGTGCTTGAATGGTTCTAATAAACGATGGGTGAAATCCAAATTTCTGTAATGTTCTATACAAGAATTCCCAATTGACTCGATCGAAAGCCTTTTCCGCATCAAGACTCAATAATACTGCCTCAATTTTATTTTAGTTATATGTTCAATCACATGTAAGGTTCGCCGGATGTTATCTTGGGTCTGCCTTTGCTGAATAAAACCTGTCTGGTCTAGACTTATTATCCGGGGGAGGATCTTTTCAAGTCTCTTTGCTAAAACATGGGTAAAAATCTTGTAGTCTTGATTCAATACACTTATCGGACGATAATTCCCACATTCAAGTTTATCTTTACCCTCTTTTGGAATCAAGGAAATCACCGCTTCTTTCCAAGAAGGGGGGGTTACACCCGTTTTAAGCACATGGTTAAATGAGGCCTTCATCATAGGGACCAGTAGGTCTTTCATCTCCTTGTACCACTCAGAGGGAAAGCCATCAGGTCCTGCTGCCTTATTAGGTTTTAAGTGTGATATTGCCCTCTTGATCTCTTCATCCGTAATTTCGCTAGTTAGGAGCTTATTCTGTTCTTCCCCGACTTTAGGCAGGTTTATCCTTTCAAAAAAGGCTTCCATCTTTGTTTTATCTATTTCAGGTTGAGTATATAATTTTTTATAAAAGGTCTCAAATGATTGTTGTATATCCTTTATTTTGCAATGGGTAGAGTTGGTAGTAGGGTCCTTTATTTTATAAATTGTGTTTTCTGCTTGTTGTTTCTTCAATTTGTAAGCAAGTAATTTAGCAGATCTTCCCCCAGCTTCATAATATCTTTGTTTTAGAAAAATCATTTTTTTTTATGTCGTTTGAATAGATTTCATTCAACTCATTCTTTTTCCTTGCTATCTCCATTTTTGTTCCTTGATTCTGTGTCTTTTTATGTTCGTTCTCTAATTTCTCCAATTCTGTTTGTAACCTATCCAATTTTTCTTTTCTCTGCTTTTTTAAACGAGAACAATAGCCTATAATTTTCCCCCTAAGAACAGCTTTGCTTGCGTCCCATAGAATCTGTGGTGACACTTCGCCGTTATCATTTTCATCTAGATAATTTTTAATGTCCGTCCTTATTTGCTGCCTCATTTGATTTAACATCCCTGTGTTTAGCCTCCAGATTGTGTTTTTCTTGTCAGAACCTAATAATATATTTATATATACTGGAGTGTGGTCAGATAGATCCATGGTCCCAATACTGCAATTTTTCACTCTATGTAGGTCTCTTTGAAACATAAAGAAATAGTCAAGCCTAGAATACACAGAGTGTGGGTGAGAAAAGAAGGTATAGTCTCTCTTTGTCGGGTTCAACTCCCTCCATATGTCTGAGAGTCCCAGCTCTTCCATCATTAATTTTATTTTTTGTTTTTTTTCTCTCCTGAGTGGTACGATTTTGATGTGTCCAGGGTTGGGTGAAGTCTAACATTAAGGTCACCCCCACAGATGAGGATGCCCCGGGCCTCAGCGATAATAATCAATCAATCAATCAATGTTTATTTATATAGCCCAATATCACAAATGTTACATTTGTCTCAGTGGACTTCACAGTTTGTACAGAATATCAGTAGACAATACGACACCCTCTGTCCTTAGACCCTCACATCGTACAAGGAAAAACTTCCAGAAAAAGGAAAAACCCCACAGTTTAAGGGGGAAAAAATGGGAGAAACCTCAGGGAGAGCAACAGAGGAGGGATCCCTCTCCCAGGACGGACAGACGTGCAATAGATGCCGTGTGTAAATTGAGAAGATAATACATTTACAACATAGTTAGCCCAATTTTTGGAAATGCATGTGTCTATAATAAGAAGATGAATCCACGAGGATATCCATCCAGGACTTATGATCCAGGACCACAGCAACAGGCACAGCCACGACTCAAGATCCAGGGCTCGCGATCCAGGACTCAGGACCACAGCAACAGGATCAGCCACGACTCAGGGTCCCGGCGTAGATAGACACCAAAAAGAAATTTGGGGAAGCTGGGTTATTCGGAACATGAGAGTACACAGGTACAGACAGAGAGAAGGAAGAAGTAAAGTAAAGTGTCCCCGACAAACTAAGCCTATAGCAGCTAAACTAGGGGCTGAATCTAATCAGCCCCTAAGATGTATGCGCCACATCTATACCATGAGCGCATTGCTCCTAAAAGGTGTTTCTGGCACTGACACCAATCAACAGTTGTGTGTCGACTCGGCAGGGATCAAGGCACGTATATGCCTCTCGCTGCTTCCACCGTCTACACACACAACCAAATGACATACCATCAGTAAGGAAAAAGATTAAGAACTGAGATGTATAGGTGAAGAGGCAAAACGTGTCTACGTCAATGCACTCCTATTAGATTCTTTTATCAACTATAAGCTTTATCAAAAAGGAAGGTCTTAAGCGCACTCTTAAAAACGGATAGGGTGTCTGCCGCCCGAACACAAACTGGAAGCTGATTCCACAAATGTGGAGCTTGATAAGAAAAGGCTCTGGCTCCCATTGTACTTTTAGAGACTCTAGGAACAACCAACAACCCTGCATTCTTGGAACGCAATGCCCTAGTAGGACAGTAGGGTATAATGAGTTCTTTAAGGTAAGATGGCGCCTGCCCATTAAGGGCTTTGTAGGCGAGAAGAAGAATTTTAAATTCTATCCTATGTTCTATAGGGAGCCAGTGTAAGGCAGCCAGAACAGGAGTAATGTGGTCCCTTTTCCTAACTCTGGTTAGTACACGTGCTGCAGCATTTTGAATCAGCTGAAGCGACTTAACTGACTTCTTGGTACACCCTGATAATAGAGAGTTACAATAATCTAGCCTTGAAGTAACAAATGCATGGACTAGTTTCTCTGCATCGTTTTGAGGCAAGATATGCCTGATTTTTGCAATGTTACGTAGATGGAAGTAGGCGGTCCTTGAAATAGATTTTATGTGGGCGTTAAAGGATAAATCCTGATCAAATATAACACCAAGATTCCTTACAGTCTCACTGGAGGCCAAATTAATGCCATCCATAGTTAGTATATCTTTAGATAATTTGTTTCGTAGATTCTTTGGGCCGAGTACAATAACTTCAGTTTTGGCCGTGTTTAACATCAAAAAGTTTAAAGTCATCCACGTTTTTAAGTCCTTAAGGCAGTCTTGAATTTTATTTAGATGATTAATTTCATCAGGCTTGATTGATATAAATATAGTTGAGTATCATCCGCATAACAATGAAACTGTACAGAATGATTCCTTATAATATTGCCTAACGGAAGCATATATAATGTGAACAAAATAGGTCCAAGCACTGAGCCCTGTGGCACTCCATGGCTAACTTTGGTTTGCATGGAAGATTTATCGTTGACACATACAAACTGAGAGCGTTCAGATAGATAGGACCTAAACCAGCCTAAAGCAGTTCCCTTTATGCCAACTAAGTGCTCTAGTCTTTGCAATAGGATATCATGGTCGATAGTATCAAATGCAGCACTGAGATCGAGTAAGACAAGAATAGAGACAAGTCCTTTGTCTGAGGCTATTAGAAGGTCATTTGTGACTTTAACCAGAGCTGTCTCTGTGCTATGATGTGTTCTAAAGCCAGACTGAAAATCTTCAAATAAATCATTGTTTTTTAAGTAATCACACAACTGTTTTGCGACGCTTTCTCAAGAATTTTTGAGAGGAACGGAAGATTAGAAATAGGTCTATAGTTGGCTAAAACCTCTGGATCGAGGTTGTGCTTTTTAAGAAGCGGTTTTATCACTGCTACTTTAAATGATTGTGGAACATAGCCCGATAATAAAGACATATTCATAATATTTAATAAAGAAGTGCTAATTAATGGAAAAACTTCCTTTAACAGCTTAGTTGGAATCGGGTCTAAGATACACGTTGATGGTTTTGAAGAAAGAATCATTGAATTCAATTGTTCAAGGTTTATGGCTGAAAAGCATTCTAATTTACTATCTAGTGTAATATTAGAACTTACGTTTCCGGGAGCTGTTGATAACACTATACTGGTCGAAGGCAAGAGGTCATTAATTTTGTTTCTAAGAGTAACAATTTTATCGTTAAAAAAGCACATAAAATCATTGCTACTGAGTGCTATGGGAATAGAAGGCTCAGTAGAGCTGTGGCTCTCTGTCAGCCTGGCTACAGTGCTGAAAAGAAATCTTGCATTATTCTTATTCTCATCTATTAATGAAGAGTAGTAAGCTGCTCTCGCTTTACGTAGTGCTTTCTTATATTCATTGAGAGTAATATGCCAAATTAAACGAGATTCTTCGAGTTTAGTGGAACGCCATATCCTTTCAAGTTGTCTCGACTTTTGCTTTATTTTGCGAGTTTCGGCATTATGCCATGGAGCTAGTCTATGTTGTTTTATTTTCTTCTTTTTCAAAGGAGCAACAGAGTCTAATTTTATTCGCAGGGCATCTGTAGCACTATCAACAACATGATCAATTTGGGGTGGTGTACATTTTGTATAAGTTTCCTCCCTTACATGCAGACATGCTATCGAGTTAAGTATTGGTGGAATCTCTTCCTTAAATGTGGCTATAGCACTAACAGATAGGTTTCTGCTGCAGGAACTTTTGACTAATGGTTTGTAGTCTAGTAACAGTACTTCAAAAGTTACTAAGAAATGGTCGGATAAAGCAGGATTATGCGGTTCGACTAATAGTTGCTCAATTTCAATACCATAAGTCAGAACAAGGTCGAGAGTGTGATTATAGCAGTGGGTTGGTTTATTTACACTCTGACGGAAACCAATAGAGTCTAATATAGAGTTAAATGCAACAGTAAGGCTATTTTTATCATCGTCAACATGAATATTAAAGTCACCTACGATAATTACTTTATCTGTTTTAAGAACCAAAGTTGATAAAAACTCAGCGAGTTCTGATAAGAATTCTGAATAAGGACCTGGTGCACGGTACACTGTAACAAATAAGATTGGATGCAAAGTTTTCCAGGTCGGATGCGTAAGACTAAAAACAAGACTTTCAAAGGAGGTATAATTTAATTTTGGTTTAGTATTGATAAGTAAACTTGAGTCAAAGATGGCTGCAACTCCACCTCCTCGGCCTGTGCCTCGAGCAATATGAGTATTGATATGGCTGGGTGGAGTGGCTTCATTTATGCTGACATATTCTTCATGTCTCAACCAAGTTTCAGTGAGATAACTCAAACATTTCTTTATAGAATTTCCATTGAGAGCCAGGAGGGGAATACACATTCAAAAAGTAACCAGAACCCCCTAACCAGAACATATCTCCCCTCTTTATCTTTCTTTTCATATGTTCACTCAAAGTTTAGTTTACCAGTGAGATAAAATCGCAACCCCTCTCCTAGAACCCTGGCTGCAGGAAGAGGAGTACTGATTGTATCTCCATTTCTTAAGTTTTTCATGCTCTATTTGTGTTAGGTGAGTCTCTTGGAGGAGAGCCACCTCTATTCCCTCCCTCTTCAATTTCGACATAACTTTGCTCCTCTTGATTGGGTTTCCCAGGCCATTTACATTATACTAGCTACTTTAACTGACTTGGTATTTTGCATGGTTTGTCTTTAGGTATATCTCAAGCCCCTTCAAGCTTCTATATATCACATATATCGCACCCCTGGTGCTACAAGGAACCGTAGCATGAACAAAATCGTTAACCAATAACAAGTTAACAAAAAAAAGAAAATCACAATCAAAGATAACAACATTGACTTCCAAAATGACGGCCTCTTTAACGGCCTTGTGACTCTGATGGAATGTGAGTGTAGGGGGAAAATCTCTTCCTCCTAGGAGTGAAAGAGGGCCCCCTTCAGCCTTTAAGCTGATACGTAGGTCCATAGTGTCCAATCGCAGGCGTCCCGACCTCAAATCTATCATTTAATTGCCATTAACATTACCTTTCTGAGAAGGTTTAATTTTGGAAAATAGGTTCGAAAATTGAGTCTGTCTCACAACATTACTCAGCATAGACTCTCTGTGGTTTCTAGAAGTAACATCATAATTGTATTTGAATGTTTCTATTAGAGCAGCAGTACTTATCAGGTGTCCTGACGACGGTATGCATGGAGCCGTTCCTTAAAGCCTTGGTTGGCGCATGTAGTGTCCCGGTTTCCTCGCTTTTCACTGGATCGCCAAGTCATCCGGCTGATCTGGTCCAAAAGGGAGGTTGTCTTTTTCACCACAGTCACCGGAATTCCCCTCTTTGCCATGTCCATCGTAGCCTCCTCCAACGAGCCGTAGACCACCGTACCTTCCTCGTAAAACACTCTTAATCGGGCGGGGAATGGCGTCTGGAATCGTAGATTTCTTCCCTTGAGCGCAGCTTTTGCTTCTGCATATTCCCTCCGCTTCCTCAATACCTCCAGTGCATAGTCATGGTCTAGTTGGATCCTTTTCCCTTGGAAGTCAAATCCTTTTTTCTGCCAAGCTTTTCAGGACATCTTCCTTCACCGTGTAGCTTGAAAACTTAACCACGATTGATCTCGGAGGGGCTTCATTCGGGGGTTTCGGTGCCAGCGCCCGGTGCGCCCTCTCGATATTTAGCGCGGTGGAGGAGGGAAGCTCCAAGCTTTTTGTCAGCAAATCTTCCACGAAAGCGATTACTGATGCCGTGCCTTCTTCGGCTCCTTCTTTTACTCCGTGTATTCTGACATTTTCGCATCGCGACCGCCCCTCCAAATCAGTCAGCTTTGCCTCCGTTTGCATCTGAAGCTTTACCAGCTCCGTCAGAACGTGCTCCGATGACTGAATTCTGGTCTCAGCACCGTTAATTCGCTCCTCTGCTTCTTCCACTCTTTCGCCGATTTTACTAATGTCCTCTTTTATGCCACTCAGTTGTTGACCGAAGTCTTTTCTAAGTTCTCGTAGCTCCTTCAAGATTAAAGCCAAGTTAGATTCACCGTTCCGCTCTGAGTCAGAGTCCGGCTGCGTGTCGTCCATGTTGCTAATGCTGCTAGCTCGTGACAGTTGACCTTCTTCGTTTTCCTTTGTTGATGCAATACTTTTCTTACCCCTTCTAGGCATATTACTTCGCCCGCCGTGTATATGCTTGCTGTAAATCTTTTCCTGGTTATTCGAGTTAAAACGGGCAACTTTGAGTTCTCACTATCGGGAGCCTGTCACGCTATGCTGCGATCCCCATGCCTGCTAGACCGGAAGTCCCGTTATGATATTTTTATGACTATTTATGAAAATGTAAGACATTTTATGGCATACAATACTTAGAGTATACTTTACTATGATTTTTTTATGGCCAACATTTGTCTTTTTATTCAGCTAATTAGCACATTATTAAGTTGTCTGCTTACACACAGATGACTACGATTCCGAATTGTTTTAAATGTGTTTTTGTCTTTTTTTTGAAGGATTCAATGACCTCCAGGATTTCACATGAGGAAGTGCTCATGTCCTACCAGTGGAAGTGTGCGCCCAGGGTTCTGTGCAGAGGGAAGAAACGCTGGTCCAGGTAGTACAGCTGGTTGTAGTACTCCATCAGCAGCTCCAGACCGGCCTGGTTACGACTGGGTGTTCGCATGGCCTGGCACAAACAACATCAGATATACAAATAACTCAAAATGTCATACTATTAAAGAGACTGCAAGTTTGCAATAAGTACATTTCATTCCTTTCAAAATGCAATGGTACAACATCATTTAATGAAAAACACACTTTATATTTATTTTCATTTATTAACCTGTCTGAGATCCATTAGCTCTTTGATCTCCTTGTCGTAGAGGGAGCTGTCCTCTCCGTAGTGCTCACAGATGAAGTCCTGTTAGGGGAGACACACGGTCATTTGAGCTGAGGGAACTCTATTAAAATGATTGCAGCGGACTTGACTGAGCTTTTGGTGCCTCTTGGTAATCGTTCAACAAATATTTAACATGAAAAAAAGCCCATTCGTTTTGATACTTGAGATGAAACAAAAAGGATGTATAATGTAATGTCATGTTCACCTGGATACATACTGTGAAATCCACCTCTTTGGTTTCTTTCAAACCGAGTGGGATCATGGGAACGTTGACAGCCTCACTGTGAACAGAAATAATAACATCATTTGTGTGTGTAATCTTTCCCAGGTTACACTGCTGGTAAACACCAACACGTGAACAACATCATGTAAACATGGAGCAGGATATAGCACAGTCAAGTCAACAATGCCATCTGCTAGTCTTCAAGCCCCACCGGCTAAAGCCAAGTATTAACCCTTGTGGCCCTGACACCATCACCCCCCCCATTCACAAATAACTGAAACACGTACGCACTCCATGGGGCCTTTAATGACGCTCTAATCAGGAGATGTATTCTTTCCATGAACCCCGGCCACACACACACACACACACACACACACACACACACACACACACACACACACACACACACACACACACACACACACACACACACACACACACACACACACACACACACACACACACACCACACACACACACACACACACACACACACACACACACACACACACACACACACCACACACACACACACACACACACACACACACACACACCACACACACACACACACACACACACACACACACACACACACACACACACACACACACACACACACACACACACACACACACACACACACACACACACACCATTTTTAATTCACAATGAAATTAGATGTATTCAAAATGTTACTTTTTTGTACTTTTAACGCAGTGCATTAAAAAATGTTAATAGACTACTTGAGCTTGTTTTTTTTAAATCCCCCTTTTGAAAAACAAACTACAGATGTCCTAGCAGGCCCTTGGCTTCCTGTCATCCTTGCAGAGATGAGTCTTCCTGACAGAACCAAAAACCTAACCCTTAACCCGCAAACTGTCCTCTGAAAAATATAGAACCAGACACAATATCTTTGCTTTACAAAAATATCCGTCTCCCAAATATAATCCCCCAGCCTACAACATAACTTGGTCCTCACAAACACATAAAGCAGAGACACAGCGCACCCTGTGAATACGAACATATACTGTAATGGATGCTTGTTTTCTCCAATTATATTTCTCATTAGACTAATGAGACTGACCTGGAATTCATTGGGCAAATCATAAAAAAAGGGTCATGGTTTACAATAGGCCATTGTTTGTTGTGTGCATGTGTGTGGATCTGTATACCTGTCTGTCTGGTAGACCTCCATGTTGCTGTTGAGCTCCTCCAGCTCCTCTTTCAGCAGCTGCAGGTTGGAGTTGACGAAGCTGAGCTCCAGAGCCACCGTCTCCTTCACCTTGTTGTTGGTTGTTGCTCTGCAGGAATGAACAAAAACATCAGATCTTCATTAAAACCAGCATTTTACAGACTGTGACACATGTGCATTTCTAGTGAAAGAAAACTGTTATTTACTAGAATCTACTTGACAACAAACCAACGACTTTATAAGGCAAATATGAGACATTGAAACTGAGCATGAGACAACATTACAGACACCTCCGGAACTACGTTTATTCCAGAATAAAAATGTCTTTAAATCATCATGACTGAGCTCTTTGCAGAACCTGAAGATTGGCTTTTCTTTCTAATTTAAAATGTTAATATTTCCGGTCAAAGTCATTTGAGGTTAAAACCTATGAACTTGTAATGGGCATCTTTGCCTGTTTTTGGAAAGACTCATTGATTCATCACAGACGCTAAAGCTTAACATATTTGATCTGATATATATTGTTCTAGAATGTATGATATGACTTCAGTAGATGATATATGAACTCATCTTTATTGTTTGATCCTTTCTGAAGTATACCGTTCCTCCCCTCTTCTTAATGTGTTCGACACATGTGTTGCTCACATTACTGATCCCTCTCATTTGAGAATGGAAAACAGAGATCTCCTCTTGAACAAAATATACCTCAGTTTTAGTTCTTTGTAAAACAGGGCTACAAGGCAGTTGAAATTGTTACTGTGTGTCTTGCTTTATCACACAGCTTAGTGCACAAATAACACGTTGGAAATCTGCATTAATGAACGTAAACATAATAAACATTGCAGTGATCTTTGGCAAAATGCCTGCCTTTAATTTATGCAACTATCCTCTCCCCCCCCACCCTCTGCTCATTCACTTTAAGTCTCACCAGTCCTCCTCCGGTTATAGGGGGAGGGTCTTAGTGCTGAGTAAGCCAGTTCACACTACTGGTGGGGGGGGGTTCTGAGGTCAACTACACACAATGTTCCTGGAAGGCATCACTGGATTCCCATATACAAATACCAAGGAATGCCCCCTAATTATGCAGTTATGAAATGCTTGACAATACAATGACAAGACAGAGTTGTGAGCCTAATGGTGCGTTCACTGGCAGATTTGTGCGGGTCATTTCAGGTGTGAAAGTAAAAGGACCGATTACAGTAATTTATGATAGCAGGTATGTGATTTAATTATGATTTCAAAAGCTAAACCACTTAGACATGAACAGATTGCAAAATCTGTTCAGGAAAATTATAATTGATCTGTATAACCACGGTAACACTTATACACACCATCGCCGGTATTTTCCCAGACGAATAGGTCAAAAGCTGTGTATCAGACTCCATGTGCTTTGTAAGTCCATGACAAAGGGTGTGTGACCGATCCCACAGTAACAAGCACTCAATGGAGACTGTCTCTACCTGCTCCATTTGAGCTCTTATAATATTAGGCTTTTGAATATAATCATACACTCTGCTGATAAACATCAACACTGATGCTTGTGTCAATCAAACAAAAAATACTTAAGTACCACTTTCCCAAAACAAAGGGATGGTGCCATTTTGGACATGACAGGATAAACTGTACAAACCTCATAGCCACTTGAGCTACGAGCAACTTGTGATTCTTGCTGTTGACCCGGTTTATATTTTAGCATTGTGTTTATTTTTGATTTCCTGTCTTTTGGATATCTTCTTACTTGTATATTTTTATGCCTGCAGGATTTTTCCGCCGTTCATACATTGTGCTGTAACTCACAGCTGCAGAAAAAGTTCTCTTATCTTATCTGTGTTTGAGTCAGATGTTCCAAAAGCAGTATTTTATAAGTAATTGGATAACTGAGGGAAGATATATCCGCACACTTAGATCCATGATCTATTTTAAGCCTTCGTTTTATAAGACTTAACAGACTGGTCAAAATAAACCAAACCTCTGCTTATAGATTTTTCTTAGTAACTGGAGAAGGAGCTGAACATCTCGAAGCTGCAATGCACAATCAAAGTTCCTGTAGATAATCCGTCACACACACCACACACACACACACACACACACACACACACACACACACACACACACACACACACACACACACACACACACCACACACACACACACACACACACACACACACACACACACACACACACACACACACACACACACACACACAACACACACACACACACACACACACACCACACACACACACACACACACACACACACACACACACACACACACACACACACACACACACACACACACACACACACACACACACACACACACACAACACACACACACACACACACACACAGATCAAGCCATGGACAATCTGATTAGTCAGCTTTAAATGGGCTGCCAAAATCCCCTTTACACACACACCCACTTGCACGCACAGCATTCTGCAGCTTTTAAAAAGGAAAACATAATCTTATTCAGAGTGTACGAACCGACTGAAAAACATGAGGTATTAGAAGATAAATGACTATATATTTGTAGTAACCTATGATGATTGTATAAAAACTGAATTCCAGGAGAGAAACAACCTGCAGCATATAATAATGACATCTTAAATCAGCCAATCACAAACTCTGATGAGTAACTCTTTTATGTGTAATTATCACCCCTTCCCCCTGTTCCACAAAAGTGTCAGAGTGAAGTGAAAGTGAAATGTTTTGTATGTGCGGACTATTCCAATTGACCGGAAAGGGGGAGGACAGAAGAAAAAAAAAAGGTCTGACGGTGCCAGAAAATAAGTGGGGGGGATGAGCCTGCCGGGCTCCATTGGGAAGCTCTGCATGAGAACAGGACAGGAGGTGGACACAAAGCCGGCTGATTACAGGCCGCCAGGCTGTGTGGGGGGCCCTCTTTGTCTCAGTGACCTATCGGCCCAATAGAAAGGGCAGGAGCGCTTGTTTTATTTCCCCTAAACTGAGTCATCAGCTTTTACAATAACAGCCTAAATCCAGTCATAAGGGAGTTGGGGAGAAAGATCCCATAAAAAAGAAAACATCACTTCCTGTTCCAAACTGCCTGTTGGTACCACCACAAAACATTACAGTAAAGTGTAATTTTATTGAATATCCTTTTTATAATTTAATATATATCATACACACAAATGCAATGTCCATTTATTAAATATCATGCACCCCTACTTCACATTTCTTCTTGTCTTATCAACAGTCCACAACCGGAATATATCCAGTTAACTATCGCATATCAAAGAAGTGTTACATTGTTCCATTTTAACACATGAACAAGGTTGTGTTTGAAAACGAGGAATCAACTGATCATAGTAAAGCAAATATTTAAAGATCTTGAATAGTATAAAGGAAATGTACACTTCTCTTGTAAACTTATTAGTTAAATAATAAAAGAGAGACTGCGGAATAATAAATACAAATATTTATTTTAATTAAAAGACACTGTTGGATCTTTGTAGATTTGACACAGAACCACGAGGAAAACAAACTCCTTGTGGTTCCTCCTCCTCCTCCTCCTCCT